>WTXH01000220.1:0-58674 GCA_022376555.1 Russula compacta
TTCCTCCTTCAGGAGATAGAGGACAACAGCAGCCAGCACTGCCACTATCAACAGCCATTCTAACAAGGTATTAGAACTCCACAGAAGATGACCAAGACAATGGTCACCAATGCAGATATCATCCTACACATACAGCAGAGGATAGAGACAACCAGATGAACTAACCACCAGACAAAGAGAATGAGCAGCCAAGGGAGCTGCCAGACAGAAACTCACAGAACGCCATGCTCAGTCATGCATAGACCAGCATTAGACCAAGCTTATAGTCAATATGGAAGAATTTGAAGAGAACCACTTGTCTACCCTAAGGCTTGGGAAGGAAGCACAAGGGTCCACCTTGAATGAAGATCAGAACCAAATCTCCCAATTACATCAAGGACAAACATCTATTGGAAGTCCAAGGAACATACCAAGGATACACCCTTGACGTCCCCAGCAAAAATACAGTGCAATCAGAAGATACCCAGTTGAATTCATCTGGATACTGGTACACCCTCACCAGAGATGAAAATGGTGCTTTTTGGGCATAACTCAGACAGAATGAACATGGAGGAGCAGGAACAGGATATCCACCAGTAGAAACCCCTACCACCCCAATTACCAGGCTTAGCAGTCACATTAACCCCTGCAGTAGTGCAGAAGAACTAGAAGCCACAGCACCAGAAACTCACACCCCTCCACCCATTCCACTAACCTCCACTCCCCTAGAGAACCAAGAAGTGAAGCACAGACTCCTCTGAAGAAGGAAACAGAGATAACACACAGCCAGTGAAGGATCTGAAGACAGACCTTATACACTAGAAGAAGCCACCCCCCTACATACCATGAAGTAACCCAGCACACCACAAGCAAATTGAAGCTCCACAACCCCCAGAACAAAACCACACTCCCAGAAGACATTGAACAACTAGGAACAAGTCAACCTTCTAGCAATCTATCACATTGGCCACAGATCCAAATAACCCAGCAGACCAACAACCAGACCTGCCCCACCTCAGCCACCCATACAAGTCTTTATGGCCAATGTACTGCCCCAGCAACCTCAGCAACCCCAGCCACCCAGGAGGACCACCCCAGGTCCACAACAAGCAGGAGCACAAGCTGCTCCTCCCCCAGGCAATGGAAAATGGAATGGCACACCCCCAGAAATATACACAGGAGACAGAAGTCAAAGTGACAAGTTCCTAAGAGAGTTCAAACTCTACAAACTGCTCAATGAGACAATGAAGCAATGCAAGTTCCATACAAGCAAGCAGCCTTAGCCTTGTCCTACATCAGAGGACCCCTAGTCAATGACTGGGTCTACCAACAAGTTGATCACCTTAGTGATCAGCATCACACCAATAATGTACCCATGCAGGATGAAGTCCACTGGACAGAATTTGAAACAGCTTTTACTGCTGCATTCACTGATATCCACAAGGTTACCAAAGCCACCACCATGCTCCAACAACTCAGAATGAAGCAAGGCGACCTAGATGGATATATAGCTCAGTTCAAGAGCCTAACTACAAAAGCTGGGTATGCACTTGACACACCAGGAACTCTACAAATGTTCCTACAAGGACTACCATCTGGTTTAGGATGACAAACACTCAGAATGCACCCTGGACTAACCACCTTCGATGGATATGTCCAGGCAGTCCAGAAGGCATCCAAAGTACAGGAGCAAGAAAACCTGATCTTTGGAGAAGGGAAATGGCCCATGCCAAACTGGGGGCCTAAGAAACTACCACCCTGCCATGCTGCCACACCTCCTAGACCCCAGTTCACCCAGAGAGGTCCTTACACCAATGGTACTCCTATGCAGGTGGATACCATTAGGAAAGCAGAAACCAACAAAGCCAAGAAGAAGCATAGAGAAGAAGGATGATGCTTCGAATGTAGCAAGCAAGGGCACATGGCCAAGAACTGCCCTACCAAGAAGAAACTGCTCCAGAAACCATCTTACATTAAGATGGTCCAAAGCAATGATGAATATTATGAAGAAGAAGAAGAAGAAGAAGAAGAAGAAGAAGAAGAAGAAGAAGAAGAAGAAGAAGAAGAAGAAGAAGAAGAAGAAGAAGAAGAAGAGGAAATGGAAGAGGCTGAAGAAGAACCTCAAGAAATGGATGAAATCAAAGATATGGTCAATAGAATGGTCACCTTCTCTGACAACAAGAAGGTGCAATGGATGAATGCGATGCAAGCCAAAGGAGTGGATTTTTTGACCACCTGAATGACATGACCATCATTTGGGCACTGTTCACAAATAAAGTATTTGTACCCAAAATTCAATCAGTACAAAGTCAAATAATACTATGTTTATGGAACAGAAGGGCTGATGCAACAGCACTTGTGGACAGTGGAGCCACAGAGAACTTCATCCACCATAAGCTCATAAAGTGATTCCAGATTGCCACAGTACCCCTCCAGAAACCAAGAATCACCAGGAATATCAATAGAACCATCAACCAGGCCAGGAAAATTACTGACAAAGTAGAACTTGAAATTTGACATCAAGGAACCACAAAAAAATTCCCCTTCTTTGTCACCAACTTAGGACATGATAACATCGTCCTGGGATACCCATTCCTAGCCACCAATGAACCAAAGATTGATTGGAAGAAAGGAACCATTGAAGGAAGCATTGTGGTGTCCACCGCCAATGCTCACAAATGGAAGGTGCTTTCCCAAATCAGGAAAACCACCACCTCTACACACTTTGCAATCCAAGAAGCTGAAAAGGAAGACAAGAAGACCTGGGATCAAATAGTACCAGAAAAATACCACCCATTCCAGAAAGTCTTCAGTGAAGAAGTGTCAAAGTGGCTCCCAGAATCAAAACCTTGGGACCATGCTATAGATCTAAAGCCAGATGCTCCAGCATTGTTTGACTGTAAAGTCTACCCCCTATCACCCAAAGAACAGGAAGCATTGGAAGAGTTTCTAAAGGAACACCAGGAAAAGAAATACATTGAACCTTGCATATCACCATATGCCTCCCCCTTCTTCTTTGTTAAAAAGAAGGACAGAAAACTATGACCAGTCCAAGACTACAGAAAGCTCAATGAATGGACTATCCCAAGCAACTACCCCTTGCCCTTGATTAGAGACCTAATACCTTGACTTGCAGGGAAGAAACACTTCACCAAGTCCAAGTTTGATGTACATTGGGGGTACAACAACATCCTCATCTGACCAGAGGACCAGCATAAAGCAGCCTTTAAAATGAACAGAGGCTTCTTTCAACCAAAAGTGATGTACTTTGGAATGAGGAATGCCCCAGCCACCTTCCAAAGTATGATGGACTTCATCTTCAGAGACCAACTAGCCAAAGGGAACGTGTTCATCTATATGGATGACATCCTCATTGCCACCAATGGAACTTGGGAGGACCACTACAAAGAAGTAATCAAGGTCCTAGAGGTATTACAAGAAAATGACCTCTATCTTAAACCAGAAAAGTGCGACTTCCACAAACAGAGGTGGAATACCTAGGAATGCTAGTAGGAAGCAGACGTGTCAAAATGGATCTAGTCAAAGTCAAAGGAATTACAGACTGGCCCATCCCTACAACAGTCAGGGAACTTAGGGCCTTCCTAGGTTTTGGAAACTTCTACAAGGACTTCATTGACCATCATTCCCTAATTGCGTGACCACTTCATGAACTAACAAAGAAGAGCAAGAAATGGGAATGGAGCCAGAAAGCCAACAAAGCATTCCAATACCTCAAGAATAAATTCACATCCTATCCCATCCTCAGGAATGCTGATCAAACCAAACCATTCACACTAGACACAGATGCATCAGACTATGCCATTGGAGCTACCCTAACACAGGAATTTGAAGATGGACAACACCCAGTAGCATTCTTTTCAATGTCACTCAATCAAGCAGAATGCCACTATGACATCTATGATAGAGAACTGCTGGCAATAGTATCAGCAGTTAAGTTCTTCAAACACTTCCTTCTAGGAGCTAGGCATCAAATCAAAGTACACTCAGACAATGACAACCTGAAATACTTTCAAGCAGCATGAAAAGTAACACCTAGACAAGCAAGATGGATGAACTAACTGGCAGACTACGACTTCATCATCCATCACTTTCCAGGAAAACAAAATACCATTGCAGACCTTCTATCATGAAGAAAAGACCTTGAAGAGGGGGTAAACAATGAACAAACTACCATCCTCCCTGATAATCTATTCATTCAAACTCTTTACCTCCCAAATGACTACAAGAAGTGACAACAAACCCTCAAAGAAATACATGATGCACCCACAGGGGCCACCCAGGGATCTCAAACACTTGGGACCTAGTCAAAAGACACTATCATGGCCCCAAACTTTGAGAATTTGTCAAAAAATACATCAAAGGATGTGCCAAATGTCAAGAAAATAAGACCATCCAAACCACGAAAGCCCCCCTACACCACTTTGACACCCTAGTAGAAGAAAGACCTTTCCAATATGTATCCATGAACTTCATAACTGAATTACCAAAGTCCAAAGGATATGACACCATCCTCACCATCATGGACCAAGGATGTTCCAAAGCAGTCAAATTCCTACCCTGTAACAAGGAAATCACTGGAGAAGGAGTGGCACAACTGTTGTGGTGGACAGTTGGGATGCTTATGCTTACTAATATTCTGTCCATATATGTACGTATTTCTCACAGTCCAGCCAGAGTTGGCATCACTTCCCCCACCCTACTTTACACACCCTCTATTATGCTCTTGCTGCTCCAGACTGCTGTTGTGTTGCCTCGGCTACTTACTAAAGTACTTACACTAATCTGCTGATGGTTTTCATGGCCTTACTGCTGCTGAAACACATCAATCGCTGCCAGAAACTCCGCTTAAATAGTCCTGTATAAATATGCTCATAGAATGGGACCAAAGCCTTAAGCTTGGTCTCTTGTGAATCCTAGACATTCTCAGAGCAATCCTCTGAGTGATCCGAAGCTTCAAAGCCCCTTTCCCCTCCCACTTGCGCCCTAGAACGTACCCTAGGGTCTGCTAAGTGACTTAGTGACACATTTCACTTAATCTACCATATATAGTAAACTGAGTCCTGATTGGGAACTCTTTGAACTCCGACACATATGTCAAGTGCTCAGAAAGGCATTGCCTTTCTTTGCTTCAGACAGATGAAGGTCACTGAGTAATGGACCTCTCAGTGCTCTATAGAACCACCCCATCTGCACCAGAAACCCAGCAGGAAGGAGCAGCTCCTTCCATTCACGACCTTAGTGGCATACCAATGAACTAAGTGCAATACAAGGTGTATCAGCACTCCAGACATCCCTTCCTTTGGATATGCATCTTAAGTATCCAAATCGACTCCTCCACATCTAGATCCCCTTCCTCCTTCAGGAGATAGAGGACAACAGCAGCCAGCACCACCACTACCCACAGCCATTCTAACAAGGCATTAGAACTCCACAGAAGATGACCAAGACAACAGTCACTGATGCAGATATCATCCTACACATACAGCAGAAGGACAGAGACAGGCCAGACGCCCTACCCCTCATACCAAGAGAACAAGCAGCCAAGGAGGCTGCCAGACAGAAACATTGACAGAACTGCCATGCTCAGTCCAGTGTGACAACAACTGTACCTTCAGCACCTCTTCCCCTGGTTTGGAACTCCCAAATGTATCATATCCGACAGAGACCCTCGTTTCACTGGAAACTTTACAAGAACATTATGCAAAGTGATAGGTACCAAACAAAACCTTAGTACCATGTTTCACCCCAGAACTGATGGACAAAGCAAATGCATGAATCAATGGGTTGAAACGTTCCTGAGACACTTTGTTAATGGAGGACAAGACAACTGGGCTACATACCTTCCAGTGGCAGAATTTGTGCACAATTCATGGAAACATGAAGGAATGTGCCACACACCCCATCAGTTGATCATGGGATGTAACCCTCAGGCAATCTGGACAGAAGGAGATGAAGAAGTACCAGCTGTAGACATCAGACTCAAGGAACTAACCAAATCAAGGGAAATTGCACATCAAGCCCTACAGAAAAAGACAGCCATAACAAAACCAGTTAGAACATTCAAGACTGGAGATGAAGTCTGGCTGGATGCATGAAACATAAAGACAAAGGCACCATCAAAGAAGATGGAACTGAAATGCTTAGGACCCTTCATCATCAAGAAAAAGATATCTCTGGTTGCTTACCAGCTCAATTTGCCAGCACACATGCATATACATCCAGTGTTTCATGTGGATCTATTATCACCCTATATGGAAACCATAGAGTACAGCATCCCATTCAAGCACCCAGCACCTGAAACAGTTGAAGGAAAAGAAGAGTACGAAGTAGATGAAATCATCACAGAAAGGAAACATGGATGAAAAAGACAATGGCAATACCTAGTCAAATGGAAAGGCTACCCTGCATTGGACAATTCATGGGTCAGCAGCAATGACCTGCATGTGCCAGAGCTACTTAGTGAATTCCACGATCCTAATCACCCAATCAGCTATAAAAGCACCCTCCAAACTACCTTCAAATGGCAGCAGTGAACCCTCACTACTATGCTTCCACTTCTACTAAGCAAACTACCCAACAACATCCCCCTACATTACCAACAAATCTCCCCACCACCTGCCACCATTCAGTCCTCAAATCCTACAACATGTCCACCTTCCCCACCTCCTGTGAACACACCACCCCCCTATGCACCACCAACCAGTTCGCTTTGCTTGACATTGAAAATTATACCAATAGTGATACCTATGAGATTCACTCCCCAAGCACCTCTCCTCCTCCCCTTGAATCAGCCACCACATCTCCCACCTCCACCACCCTCGATTCTGCCCTAATATCTATGAGGATCCGAGCAAACCTTGATGACCTCCTCAATGCCATTGACTGGAGTACCCAGCATGGTCTCCACCCTGTTGAGACGGAATGTCTGTACAGCTATGCCCAGACCAGACAGTCTCACGCTCAGTGTCACAGAGCAGCTTGCAAGAGGGCAAGAGAACCACTGATGGCATCTGAAAGAGGTGTTTGACCCCCAGGACTGGTAGACCAGTCTAGGCCTGGGGTTGGTAAGATACTGGTTGGACTTTTGGACTTTCCTAGTAGCTAGTATCCTAGGATAGTCAGTGTGATTTGTAATGCCTCTGTCAGCATCAGTAAGTGTCTCAGTCAGCAGAAGTCATGGTTAGTCAGCTGGAGTCAGGGCCGATTAACCAGAGTTACTAGGATTCAGGAAGTAGTCACAGGATGTACAGTAGTATTTGTACATGTGCATGTGCAGAGACAAGACTCTAAGTCGAGTATCCTTGTCCAATAGGAGTAGTGGCTATTGTTCTATTGTCTCTAGGAGCAGCCATGGCTTGTTTCACTCTCCTAAGTTTCCTGTGCTTCCTTCTCTGTGTACCATGCGTTGCTGGTACCCTGAACATTTGCTCAAGCTCAAGTACAATCAATGAATCACTAAACAGTGGCAACAGTTACTTCCCACTGGCAGTAGTGGGCACATTGGCTGAGTCTTCAACAATCTCTCTCAGTACTTGAGGTACTGATGACGTCTAAGTGTCACTGCTCACACCGGTGACATTAGACTCGACTTCTTTCATCACCACAGCCCCAGAAGAGAGACAATATATCCAACTTCTCATCAACCAGGAATGAGCACTGCAAAACACTGCTGTCTATTGGGAAGACCAAACCTTTCCCTTTCATGCATACACTATCCAAGTAGGAGGAACACAGACCAGAGCAGTTTATCTGCAAAACTGACATTGGTACACCCTCAATTGGGGAAATGAAGGAGAGTCCCCATTTCTTGACCACAGAGCACGATGTATTGATCAATACAATGGACTACATGAAGGGGAAGCAGTAAACACGTATGAAGAGGCCCCTACCATCACTAACTGGGACGAAGGCTCCAAAAGTGAAGAAGAGGAAGACCCTCTTGACCAACAAATCCAAAACTCACCCATTGATCTATCAGCAGCCATCACCACTCTTGCAGACCTATCAATAACAACTGACCCAACCATAACCACCACCATGTCAATCGCAGCAACAGCAGTAACAACAACCCAGACAGGAGGAAGAACTGGACCACCAGGAGGAGGTGGAAGTGGAGGACCAAGCAGAGGAGGAGGCCCTCCAGGAGGTGGCCCACCAGGAGGAGGTGGAGGCAGAGGCACACCAGGAGGAGGACAGCTGCAACAACCAATCCAAGCAGACAACAAACCAATGGGAGCTCTACCAACAATCTTTGAAGGAGATCAAACCAAAGCTGAGAGTTTTCTACAAGAACTCTGAGCATACTTCCTTGTTAACCACAACATCCTGTCACTAGCCTCCTTCATCAAATGAGTAGCCATTGCCCTCACCTGCATCAAAGGAGCAGAGGTCAACCAATGGACAGAGCAACAGCTGGACTGGCTTAGTACGCTCCAGCCAGCAGACGATGTACATGCAGTTTGGACAACATTCATCCACAACTTCGAGACTCGCTTCCTCAACTCGCAAAAAGCACAAAAGGCACACATCAAGCTACAAGAGTTGAAAATGAGGTGGCCAGAGATAGATGAGTACATCTCCACATTTGAGAGCATAGCACATGAGGCTGGTTACAATCTGATGGATCAGAACACAATGCAACTGTTCCTGCAAGGATTACCATGCAGCATTGGACAAAAAGTACTAGAAGACACAAATGTCAACACCTACAACCAAATGAAAGCCAAAAGCTATCAACATGACAGCATCACAGCAGATCACCAATGCCCTGTACATGTGTCCAAATAACAACACTAGACGCACCCCTTTTCAAAATAGCTGGCAGTATTGCACCCAGTGACCGCAAAACCCCCAACCACTGTGACAAGGGTTTGGACAAACTCCCTACAACTCCACCACAGCACCCAGAGCATGGAACAATCAATCGGTGTCTATGGATGTAGATCAAGCAAGGGCACCCAGAGGAAACTGGTGAGGACGAGGAGGAGGACAGTCCAGAGGAAATGTTGTGAGAACAGATGATAGCAGAACCCAATGGGGGGCGCAAGGTGTGTGCTTCACCTGTGAACAGCAAGGACACTTTGCTTGTCACCGCCAAGGGTTTGACAGCAACAATAGACACACTAAGTCGATGAGCTAGGACTCGAAGTGTCCTAGAAGACTTATAGAGATGAAGTCGACCTGCAAGTCGATGTCGATGCCCGGGTTACCGCTTGCTGAGCTTCAACTCAGTAGCCACCCGCAATGAAGTAGAACACTGCTAGTATTGAGACAAGAGACTCAACTTGCCTCTACCAGGCGTAATGAGTCCCCTATTTATAGTACATAGTACTTGAGGGCAGGCCTAGGGCCTGAAGGGGGCAGTGCTACCTATTTATACTTGAAACACGGAGGGAAACAATAGCGACCAGTAGCAAAGGTGCTCAAGAAATCACAGGCTGATCGACATGAAACGGGGCACAGACATGAAACGGGGTCACAATACTCTATTTGGCCGGTTCCACAACTTACAGGGGCGCGATGGTGTTGAACCATCACCCCAGGCCGGTTACACCACTCCTCCGCTAGACAGGATGCCCTCATCCTGCCCTCCTCCAGCCCGATCGCCTTGCCAGCTGGGGTCGGAATCGCTCGACCCCCACTTGTGGGACTTTCTTCCCTGCCCTAGCCGTGACGAGGCGGTCCTCACTTGCCTGTTTTGCGGCTTCAGATGCTGCCAGATTCGCTTGAGCCAGGCGCAGCTCAGCGCATAGCGTGTCGCACTTGCGGTCCAGGACCGATACCTCGTGACTTCTGCGAGGAGGGGCCAGTCGTCCAAGTTGATGATGGCTTCCGGAGTGGGTGGTAGTCGATCTCAGTCCCCCATAGGCGGGCGTGGAACCAAGACAGGAGTGGGGAAAGGGGGAAGTCATCAAACTCAGGGTGCGCGTAGAGGTCAATAATCTGGGCGTCATGGTCGCCCGTCGCATTGGCTGCCAGCCCGGCCACTCGTCTGTCGTCCAGTTGTTTGATGAAGACGGCGGGCTTCTGGCCGTCTGGGGTGGTGATCGTGAACTCAGGGAGTCTCCTGTCGTTCTCGACATATCCGTCAGGGCAGAGGAGGGGTTCCCCGTCGATCTGTTGGATCTGCGCTTTGAGCTCACGGTTGTCTCGGTTGACCTCCTCGAACTGTCGCTTGAGGCACCGTGCCTCGTCTTGAAATAGGGCTTCACGCTGCTGGAGTGTGGATGCGAGACCCGACGCCAGCTGGCGAAGCTGGGTTGGGTCGAGGTTTTTGTATCCGTCCAAGATGGATCGGACGGTGCCAGGGGAGAGGGGGCCTTCCCAGAAGGCATTGGTCTCTAGATTGGGAAACGCACCCGGGAGATGGATGGTGTTGGAGGAGGGGGCGGTAGTGGTGCGACCGGGGCTGGCCGCTGCGGAGGGAGGCTGGACAACCTCCTCGGACACGACACGTGTGGTTGGTGCTGGGACTGGGATTGGGGCTGGCGAAGACATGTGGACGAAATGGTGGGATAAGAGGTGGAAGAGGATCAAACTGATGCTTTCGCCGGGGGTTTCTGCTTCCCTTTTATGTTGCTCAAGGGCCGGCGCTTGTGATACTCCTGAAGGAGATCCAGGGCATGCACCTGGTCAGCTGGTTCCCAGGTGTTGTCACTTTCAGGGTAGCCCCGCCACTTTATGAGGTATTGGAGTTTCTTCGACTGCCCTTGATGGCGGTGATTCCGAATTTGTTCCACCTCGTAGTGTTCTTCATCATTGATCAGGTCAGGAGGGGGTCGGGCGTAATTGGGCCCGTGTGTGTCCGTCTCCCTATATGGGGTAAGAAGGGAGGCATGAAACACCGGGTGGATCAGCCATGATGCGGGGAGTTGCAGGAGGAAGGCAACTGGGGATACTTCTTTAAGTATCTTGAAGGGGCCGTACCATTTTGGGTTTAATTTGGACCCTTGATGTGGGAGTGTCAAGTGGGTTCCTTCCAGCCACACTTGATCTCCGACCCTGTATTGACTCAATGGTGTTTCGGCCGCCTTCCTGTTGATTGCCTTGATTGCCTGGTCTTGTGCCTCCTCCATTCTTCGCGTCCTTTGTTCTGCCACCTCGTTGTTGGTCTGGACCCCCAAATCTCTGGGCCCTAACATTGGTTCGTATCCGATCAGAATTTGATTGGGAGATAGTCCCGTAGTGCTGTTCCTTCGATTGTTGTGCACTGCGGTTGCGACTGCAACCCATTCCGTCCAATCATCTGGCTGGCCACTCATCACCAGCTGTAGATATTGTTCCACCCATTGGTTCTTTCATTCAGAAAGGCTGTCAGTTTGGGGGTGCGCTGCTGTGGACAGATTCTGCTGTATCCCTAGTCTTTTGGTGAGCGCCTTCCCGAAACTCGACGTGAAACGCGGGTCCCTGTCGCTAATGATCTTTCTTGGTAGCCCATACCAAGGGTAGATATGATCGAGGTAGAGTTGGGCGATCCCTGGGCCCGTAATGTTGGTGGAACAGGGGAGGAATAGGGTGGCACGAGAGCATCCATGATCGACAATGGTGAGGATTGCATCTAGTCCTCGCTTTGGTGGTAATCTGGTGATCAAGTCCATGGATATGGTTTGGAATGGTAGGGTGCCCGGTTCTGAGGGGATTCGGTAAAGTGGGACGCATGGGCGATGTGTCAGTATTTTGGCCTGTTGGCATGTTGCACATCCCTTAACATAGTCTGCAATCCATTCCTTCATCTTCGGCCACCAGTACTGCTCCTGGACCTTCCTCAGGGTCTCATCTCTTCCTGGATGACCGGACGTGGGTATGTCATGGGCGTCCCTGGCAATGGCTCGCCTGAGCTCTTTGAGGTTTGGCACTATAGTCTTTCCATAGATTGTTTGTGCTGCTCGAATTCTGTGGGGTGGAATGATTGTGATGTCCTTGTTGTCATCCTCACCGTGATCTACGTTTGATGGTCTGGACAAGGCGTCCACCATGGTGTTTGTCTTGCCGGGGATGTATTCCAGTATGTAGTCGTATTCTTGGAGGTCAGCATGCCACCGTGCGGTTCGTCGGTTTAGGTTTCTCGGTGACTTCCAATACTGGAGGTTGTCGTGATCAGTCCGGATTATGAACGGTGTTTTTGTCCATCCTAGGTAGTGCCTCCAGTAGGCCAGGGCCTTCATGACGGCTAACAGTTCCCGTTCATAGATGTCATAGTTTCATTCTGTGGGTGTGAACGTGGCTGAGTAGTATGCCACTGGGTGCAGGATTGGTTTATGTCGTTGAGCTAGGGTTGGAGTGAGGTTATGCTCTCCCTCCTGCGAGAGTACGGCGCCTACGCCGTATGCCGATGCGTCGACGTGGAGTGTGAACTGTTTTTCGACATTTGGTTGGATTAGCACCGGACTGCTGCACATTCTTGTTTTCAGTTCTTCGAATGCTCTTATCTGTGCTTCTCCCCAATGCCAGGGTGTAGTTTTCTTTGTCAGTTCTAGCAGGGGTCGTGCGATTTTTGAGTAGTTTGGCACAAAGTAGCGGTAGTAGCCTGTGAATCCCAAGAAACTCCTGACATCAGTCGGATTTTTCAGTGGTGACCAGTCTGCGATCCCCTGCAGTTTCTTGGGGCTCATCCTGAGGTGTCCTTTTCCCATGATGACCCCTAGGTATTCAATTTCTTCTTTCTCAAACTGGCACTTTTCCGGTTTAAGGTAGAGGTCGTTTTCCTCCAATTTGTCTAGCATGCGGTGGACATATTCTCGGTGTCTGGCCGTGTGTTGTTCCTCCGTCTCATGTGGTCATCTAGCCATATGAATTGTGATGTCGTCCATGTATACAGAGAGCCAGCCCTCTCCTACTTCTTGTCAAAAGATGGTGTTCATCATCATTTGGAAGGTTGCCGGGGAATTAGTGAGCCCAAAGAACATGACTGTTGGTTCAAACAGTCCTTTGTGGGTGAGGAAAGCGGCCTTCCATTCATCTCCTTCCTTTATCCTGATGTTGTTGTAGCCCCATTGTACGTCCACTACTGTGAACTTGGTGCATCCGCTGAGTCAGTCCACGACTTGTGGGATGAGGGGTGAGACGTTCCTGTTTCTTTTCGTCCATTTATTGACGGGTCAGTAATCCTGTACCGGCCTTAGCTTTCCATCTTTCTTTTTCACAAAAAAGAAGTTGGCCGCATATGGTGATTTCGAGATGTGGATGGTTCCTCTTTTTAGGTGTTCTTGCACGAACTTGTGCATCTCTGCCTTCTCTTCTTGTGTGAGGGGCAGTAGTCGTCCAGGCATTGTGTCGGGTGCCCCTGGTAGCAGTTCGATGGCGTGATCCCATATGGTGGAGCTGGGCATCCGCTGTGAGTCTTCCTCGCTGAAGACTTTCTTGTGGCGTCTGTATTCGGCTGGTATGGTGTCATTCTGTTCTGGGTTGTTCGACACACCTCCTATCATTACTCTTCCTAGGAGGTATGTGTCGGTTCGCCTTCTGAGTGGTCGTGGTACGTTTTTGGTTCAGGGCACATATACTGCTTTCGCAGCATTAGGGGCGGAGAGGACAATGGGGAGGTGAGTGAAGTTGATCCAGCCCTTCTTCCAATCAATTTTAGGTTGGACGGAGGCGAACCATGGGTATCCGAAGATAGCCTTATGGTCTCCCAGATCTGAGAGGAAGAACCTCTGGTTTGTGGTTTGTGTTCCGGTTCTGAACTGTAGGTCGGTGTAGTATTTAAGGGCTCCGCTTTTATTCTCCATCCCATCAACATTGAATAGCGGCCTCGGGTTTGCCAGTCGTTTGATGGGGAGTCATAGCCATCTGGCGTAGTCGAGACTCATGAAATTTTCGGTGGCCCCTGAGTCTATGAGGGCCACTCCTTCGGCTCTTTTTGCAATTGATCATGCATAAAAACGGACTGTCATAGACTTTCTTGCAGATATATACACGTTTTCGCTATGGATTCGCCTAAGCAGGGCCGATCTGATTAGGCAGAGGGAAAATCCTGTGCTACCCCCATTTCTTTGGCTAGTTTGATTTGGTCATCGAGGGACATTCCCTCTAGTTGCGCTCGCATGGTAGCCACTGAGGTCCCCTCTGACGGCTCCGCCATTTGGTAGTCTTGGTCTTCCTCTTCTTGGAAGTCGATGAGGTTAGCCTGTCTGGGGTTTTGTCTGTATGGGTTTCTTGGTGGTTGCCACCGTTCTGGGCAGTTGCGGGTGAAATGCCCTTCTCTTCCGCAGTTGAAGCATCGCATTGCTTCATACCCTGGGGCTGATATGTTTCCCCTTGCAGGCGGTCCCGTCCTCTGTCTCCAATTCCCTCATCCCCTCCAGTTGTTAGGGGTACGACCCCTGGATAGGTCCATGGGGACTGGGGTATTGTTCATAGATGGGGGCGCATTCGTTGAATTGTATTGGGGGCGGTTCCCCTGGTTGTATCGCGGTTGCCAGTTTCTTTGCTGAAATGGCGGTGGTTGGGGCAGGTTGTTAAGTCGTTGGAAGGGTGATTGCCCTGCCATGGTTTTCTTTAGGATTCCATCTATGATGGTTTTCCCTTGCGCAATAGTTTTGACCTTTTCTTTGAGGTCGTGGTAGTTGAGGGGAATCGGCAGTTTCAAGGTGTCATGTAGAAGCAATTGTCACCGGCGAGAGCAGTGACACTTAGATGGCGTCAGTATCTGCTGTACTGAGGGAAATATCCGATAACTCAGTGGATGCACCCACTATATTCGGTGGGAAGTAGCTCTTGTTACTCGCGAGAGACTCGTTGATAGTACTAGAATCGGAATCGACATTTGGAGTGCCGGCGACGCGAGGCACGCAGAGAACGAAACACAAGAAACCTAGGAAAGCAAAACAAGCCATGGCTTTGCCTAGAGACAATAACGCGAAGTCACTACTCCTGTATAGACAAGGAGACTCGACTTAGAGTTGAGTCTCTGCACGCGCACGCGTACAAGTACTACTTAGTACATGATGACTACTACTTCCTTACGCGACCATATTCTGGTCATTCGGCTGACTATGATGCTGACTGAGGGGTGACAAAGCCCCACTACATACGATGACTAAAGTCCGACCTGTATTACCAACCCCAGGTCCAGACAGGCCTACCACACCTGGGGGTCAAACGCGTCCTCATATGCCATCAGCGGTTCTCTTGCCCCCATGCAAGCCGCCCTGTGACAGCGATGCTGGGATTCCTTGGAGGAAGATATTGTAAGTTTCCTCGTTTCCCAGCGTGTATCCAGCCTTTCTTGCCAGGCTTTCAAACCTGGTGATGTACTTGTCGTAGTTGGATCCCTTCATCCGACAGTCTCTGAGTTCGTTTCTGGCCCGCTGGGCCACCTGTGTGTCCTGGAATTGTTGGCTAAATTCCAGTAAGAATTGGTCCCATAGTGCTGGGATGTTGTCTTGAGGCATGTGTAACCTATCGATCCACTCGCCCATGTCTCTGACCCATTGGGCCGTGCTTTCTCCCTTGATGAGGGTAAGGGTGAAGGCGATTTTCTTAAAAGGGGAGTTGTATCCCGCTACATCCGCGTTCAGGCGGAGATACCCCTTTACTTCTTCGATAAAATCGTCGGCTTTGGATCTGTCTCCGGTGAAGACTTGTGGGGGCGCTCCCATGGTTTTTACATTGGCGGCTGCGGCCACTGGTATTTGGGGTGCATTTGGGTCCGGTCCTCCTGGTCCTCCTGGTCCTCCTGGTCCTCCTCCTGACCCTCCTGGTGGTCCTGACCTTTTGAGGACTTGTCTGAGGACGTTTTGAATATGTTGGGGTGCGCTTTGGGTGGTTGTAGACGGCTGTGCGGCAACGGCTGTGGCTGTGGTGGTTTGTGTCGACATGGCTTGTGAGAGACTAGAGATTCTGACTCCTGATGGTAGAGCGTCGGTGGGCAGTCCTTGGAGTGGGGTAAGAGTTCTGATAGGGAATACTGGTGCTTTTTCTTCTACTGGGGTGATTTTGATTTTATTGAAGGCGTCGTCGATCTCCTTGACCGCTTCGTCTGACTCTGTATCTGAGATGACCTCTGGTTCTTCTAACTCTTCGTCGAGAAGCTCGTCAGCTTCTGATCCCTCGTGTTGTATTCGTGTAGTTGTGGGACTGCCGCTCCTATGGTATATCATCCGCTGTCCCAATGGACTTCCTTCCACTTGTCATCGTGGATGCACACCAGCTTCAGATTGGTTGGTGCTTTGCCTCTCGGTGTGACGATGATCTGTATGTCCCGGTCTGTGGGATTGGCTGGGTGTTCCTTGGAAATGTATCGAACTCTGTGGTTCCTTCTGCCTGCAACGGCGTCTACCCAATCTAGGGTCATGATCTGCAGTGTCCTTTCTGAACTGCTAGCTGTATTGAAAGAAAGTTGAGTCTAATGTCACCGCCAAGGGTTTGACAGCAACAATAGACACACTAAGTCGATGAGCTAGGACTTGAAGTGTCCTAGAAGACTTATAGAGACGAAGTCGACCTGCAAGTTGATGTCGATGCCCAGGTTACCGCTTGCTGAGCTTCAACTCAGTAGCCACCCGCAATGAAGTAGAACACTGCTAGTATTGAGACAAGAGACTCAACTTGCCTCTACCAGGCGTAATGAGTCCCCTATTTATAGTACATAGTACTTGAGGGCAGGCCTAGGGCCTGAAGGGGGCAGTGCTACCTATTTATACTTGAAACACGGAGGGAAACAATAGCGACCAGTAGCAAAGGTGCTCAAGAAATCACAGGCTGATCGACATGAAACGGGGCACAGACATGAAACGGGGTCACAATACTCTATTTGGCCGGTTCCACAACTTACAGGGGCGCGATGGTGTTGAACCATCACCCCAGGCCGGTTACATTGCTTGCACCTGCCCCACCAAACAGCATCACTCCAATGCACACACCACCCAGCTCATTGATTGGTCTCCAGAAGACAATGAAAGCGAGCCCAGCACTTTGAAGGTGGATCATCTCCACCAACAACTTGAAACACTCTCCCAGGAAGACCAGGAAGAGCTGATGAACCACCTTAGAGCAAAAGAAGGAAATTTTTTGGAGGCCTAATCCATACAGCCTGGATTAGGAGAACTGGATCAGATAGGATGTACCTTTCAATACAAAATCTATGCAGCTACATTTATTCATCCATCTATCCAAGAAGAGGGCCAAAACAATTGCGCTCCTAGACTCAGGAGCAACTGAGGACTTCATCAGCATGCAGTATGCAAAGGAAATGCACTTTCCTATTAAATGATTAGAAAGACCCAGACCAGTCTATAATGTAGATGGAATGAGGAACAAGAATGGAGATATAGAAAATTACAGACTTAGAAATGCAAATAGGGAGTCAACGGACCTGGCTGCGATTCTTCCTTACTGACCTAGGAGACCAAAAGGTCATCTTGGGATATCCATGGTTTGCTGCCATGCAACCAAAGATTGATTGGGCAAGAGGATGGCTTGAGAGTGATCAATTACCCCTCATCCTTCGAACCAAGCTAGCAACCCAAGTACAAATAGGAAGATGCAGAGTCACACCATGAGGACATAAGATGCCAGTATGACAAATCAAATGTATCCAAGAACCCCTTCATGTAGCTAGAGTTGTCATCTCTGAAACAAGAGGGAAAGGACAGACATTAGCATCAAAACTAGCTGAAGAAGCAGGGTCGCACAAGGGAAGTGGCAAAATCCCAACCATATACCAAAGACATGCTCATGTTTTCAGCGAAGAAGCTGCTCAGCGATTCCCCAAACCACACATCTGGGACCACGTGATCGAACTGAAACCAGAAGCACCATCATTGATACCAGGCAAGGTATACCAACTTACACAGGATGAACAAAAGGCACTATTAGAATCCGTCAAAGAACAACAGAAGAAAGGGTATATACGCCCCTCAAAAAGCCCTTATGTGGCACCCTTCTTCTTTATCAAGAAAAAAGATGGAAAGCTACGACCAGTACAAGACTATTGCTGCCTAAATAAGTGGACTATTCATAACCGCTACCCCCTCCCACTGATCCCAGAATTGATAGCAAAAGTCCAAGGAGCAAAGCTCTTCACCAAGTTCAACATCTGGTGGGGATACAATAATGTCTGCATCAAAAAGGGAGATGAATGGAAGGCTGCATTCATCACCGACCAAGGACTATTTGAACTGATGGTAATGTTCTTTGGACTGACAAACTCCCCCGCAACCTTCCAGACTATGATGAACGCAATCTTCGCTGAAGAAATGGCACAAGGATGGCTTATTGTGTACATGGATGATCTTCTTATCGCTACAAAGGATGATCTCAAGTTCCATGAAGAATGCATCCATAAAATTCTAGACAAGTTAAAGCAATACGATCTCTACCTTAAACCAGAGAAATGCATCTTCAAGCAACAAAAGGTGGAGTTCTTAGGGGTGGTACTTGAAGACAGTACAGTCCAAATGGACCCTGCAAAAGTATGAGGTGTCACTGATTGGCCCCAACCACAAACAGTCAAGAATGTCCACACATTTTTGGGCTTCACAGGTTTCTATCAATACTTCATACCCAATTATTCCATCATAGCACACCCCCTCATTCAACTGACCTGAAAGGACACTCCCTTCACTTGGAGTCATGACTGCAAGGATGCCTTCATGTGCCTAAAGACACTGATGTGCAGCAAACCCATTCTCTGACAACCTAATTACTCCAAAGCCTTCTTTCTCACCACAGACACTTCGGCATACGGCATGGGCACCGTACTCTCAAAAGAGGGAGAAATTAACCCATGCACCCAAAAACCAATGCTATGTCCCATCGCATATTACTCTAACACCTTCACCCCAACAGAGCGCAACTACGACATCTACAAAAGAGAGTTCCTAGGAGTCCTGAAGGCCCTCAAATGTTTCTGCCCTCACGTAGCAGCTATGGAAATCCCAGTCACCATTCTTACTGACCATGCTAACTTAATGCATTGGAAGGCCCCTCAAAAGGTCAATTGACACATAGCCAGATGATTTGCGGAGCTCCAAGACTACAATCTAGTCATCAAGCATGTGCCCAGGAAAATCCATACCGCTCCTGATATGCTGTCCAGACCACCAGGAGTGGATCATGGTACCAAAGACAATACAGACCTAACCCTCCTTCCTCCCTCTGTGTTTATTGCCAACATATCAACACAAACAGACCCACTCAAACAATGAGTGAAAGAGGCACAACAAAAGTGACAAACAGAAATGGAACTATGGTGCGATTCACAAGACATACGAAAACTCCCTGAAGGATACGTGCAAGGGTGGAGGTTGGCAGTACCACCAGGGTTACAGCTAAGATGCAAAATTTTATCCCACTTCCATGACTCACCCATGGCAGGACACCCAGGCAGAGATAACACTATTGCTCTTGTCACCCAACACTATTGGTGGCCAGGAGTGAACACCTGTTATGGGCTGCTGGACTATTTATGCTTACATCATTTTTAACTATATATAGTAATCCCTTTCTCATGGACTGGCAGGAAGCCCCTTCCACATCCATCTCTATACATTACCATACCTCTATTACGCTTCACTGCCCTCCACTTTATGTTGTGTTGCCTCAGCTCATTACTAATACTTTCAGACTAATATGCCGCCATGTTTTATAGTCTCACAGCCTCATGATGCTGCTTAGATGCGTCATCCAGCCTCTTAGTCATATAGACTTAGTAGGATGCCAGTTGAATGTGTCATCACTTACTTAGTCATACATGCTTACTATCTTGTAGTCATATATGCTTAGTACGATGCTGTAGAGATGCATCATCCCTCTACTTAGTCATATGTACTTACTGTACAGTAGCCACAGGGCCTATAAAAGCCCCCCAAAGTGAGACTCAAGCCTTAAGCTTAGTCTCTTGTATAATATAGGACTTCTAGTTCATCTCTTGTGAACTTAAGCTTAAGAAACACCAGAACCATCCTCTTGCACCTTAGAATGTACCCTAAGGCCTGCTAAATTGACTTAGAGCCACATTTGCTCTTCACTTGAAACTCTGAACAACTCAGACAGAAAGACACCGTCTTTCCCACCCAGAACCTGAACCCGAAGGCTGCTAGTAATGGAACTCTAGCCGTCTATATGAAGGCCACTAGTAAAGGAACTCTAGTCATCTATACGAACAAGTCGCATACTACGACCTCTGTAATATGTGCCACATACTACGACATACCAGTAGCAACCAGGAGCCGCTCCTACAAGACACCAGAACCCCTTCCATTCACGACCTTAGCGTGAACACCAATGAACTAAGTGCAATACAAGATGTCATTGCACCTCCAGACATCACTTCCTAGAAGTGATAACAGAACAGCTGGTGCTGCTACATGCCATTCAGAACCCACAACCGTACAAGTTCTAAGGACAGAACTCTGAACCTTGAACCATACCAGAAACCAGACTTGGACAAGGCATCCAAACTCCAAACCGAACTGAACCAAACTTGAACCCTCACACTAAGACACGTGACGTCCTAGTGTGATATCAGACTAAGCTTACCAGAAAGCCAAGATGGCTATCCACTCGAACAACCTGATCCCTGTGCACAATACACACATATTACTGTCAAGAGTATACAACAGTAGAACCAACACCTATTACTACCCACAATATCCACCACCATGGACGAATTCAGAAGAGAACCTTACGTCCATCCTAGAGCCTTCCCAGGAAGTACAAGGGTCCACGTCAACTGAAGATCAGAACCAAATCTCCCACCACATATCACCAGACAAAACATCCATTGGATTGTCCAAGGACCAAACAGAGGATACAACCTCAACATACCAAGCAAACACACCAGCGCAATCCAAAGAGTACCAATCGAATTTATTCAAGGACATTGGTACACCCTCACCAGAGATGTTGACAACCTTTATTGGGCCTACAACCAAGACAGAATTGACTACGGAGCAGCAGGAACAGGCTACCCATTAATAGACAATCCTTACCACCCAGACTACCACCCCTTTCACATTACATTAACCCTAGCAACTACTGCAAGAGAAGAACTTGTGGAACCACAAGTCAAAAGGACACAAACCCCCAGAGCTACTGATCTACACTCACCAAGGGTTTCGCAACACACAGAAGACAACTCAGATGACGAAGAAGAACAAGGATCAGACCATCACTCTGACCAGTGACCTCATACACCAGAAGAAGCCGATCCACCAATGTACCATGGAGAAACACCCCAGCACCACGTGCAACTTGAAGCCCCACAACCACCAGCACAAGAACCACCTCTACCCACAGACATAGAACAACTAGGCAAACAAATAAACCTCCTAGCCCTTCACACCGGACCACCAATCCAAGTAATAGACCCAGACCAACAAGAATACTTGTTACCACCTCAACAACCAATACAAATCTTTATGGCAAACGTACTGCCACCACAACAACCCCAGCAGCCTCAACCACCTGCAGGAGGACCTCCGCCAGGTCCACAACAAGCAGGAGCACAAGTAGCTCCACCTCCAGGAAATGGCAAATGGAACAGTACTCCCCCAGAAGTATTCACAGGAGACTGTAGCAAAAGCGACAAATTCCTAAGGGAATTCAAACTATACAGAGTACTCAATGAAGACAATGAAACAATGCAAATCCCCTACAAGAGGGCTGCCCTTGCATTATCCTATATCAGAGGACCCCTAGTCGATGACTGGGTCTATGATAGAGTTGATCACCTTCAAGATCAACACTACAACCATAATGTACCCTTTCAAGATGAAATACACTGGGCTACATTCAAATCTGCCTTTACAGCCGCATTCACAGACATCCATAAGGTCACCAAAGCTACCACTGCACTTCAACAATTAAAGATGAAGCAAGGCGACCTAGACAGCTATATAGTGCAGTTTAGAACCCTGTCCATAAAAGCAGGATACCACCCTGACACACCAGCAACCCTCCAAATGTTCCTCCAAGGATTACCACCTGGATTAGGACAAAGGACTCTAAGGATGCACCCTGGACTAACCACTTTTGTAGACTATGTGGCTGCCATCCAGACAGAAGCAAAGACACAGGAGAAAGAGAACCTAATCTTCAGAGAAGGGAAATGGCCTATGCCTAACTGGGGACCCAAGTGAGCTAGCTTCCTCCCTACAAAGCCACCACCCTCTCAGAAACCTCTAAGACGACCTTACACCAATGGCACGCCTATGCAGGTTGATGCCATCTGAAAAGCAAACACCAATGAAGAAAGACAGAAGCATAGAGTCGAAGGATGGTGTCATGGTGGACTATTGGGACAATTACACTTACTAATCTTCTTGCCTTATACGTACATATTTCCCACAGTCCGGCTGGAGTCGTCACCACTTCCCCCTCCTTACCTTACACTACTGCTATTACACTCTTGCCGATCCCTTCTGCTGTTGTGTTGCCTTGGCTTGTTACTAAATGACTTACACTAATCTGCCAACGGTTTTCGTGGCCTTACTGCCACTGAAACATGTCAGGCGCTGCCAAAGACTCTGCCTAAATAGTTGTGTATAAATACACTCATAGAAGGGGACCAAAGCCTTAAGCTTGGTCTCTTGTGAATCTTAGACATTCTCAGAGCAACCTTCTAAGTGATCCGAAGCTTCCCAGTCCCTTTCCCCTCCCACTTGCGCCCTAGAATGTACCCTAGGGTCTGCTAAGCGACTTAGTGATGCGTTTCACTTAATCTACCATATATAGTAAACCGAGTCCCGATTGGGAACTCTTCGAACTCTGACACATACGTTAAGCACTCAGAAAGGCATTGCCTTTCTTTGCTCCAGACAGATGAAGGTCACTGAGTAACGGACTTCTCAGTGCTCTATAAAATCACCCTATCTGCACCAAACACCCAGCAGGAAGAGCAGCTCCTTCCATTCATGACCTTAGTGGCATACCAACAAACTAAGTGCAATACAAGGCGTATCAGCACTCCAGACATCCCTTCCTTTGGATACACATCTTAAGTATCCAAATTGACTCCTTCACATCTAGATCCCCTTCCTCCTTCAGGAGATAGGGAACGACAGCAGCCAGCACCGCCACTACTCACAGCCGTTCTAACAAGGCATTAGAACTCCACAGAAGACGACCAAGATGACGGTCACCGATGCAGATATCATCCTACATATATAACAGAAGGACAGAGATAGGCCAGACACCTTACCCCTCATACAAAGAGAATGAGCAGCCAAGGAGGCTGCCAGACAGAAACATCGACAGAACCGCCACACTCAGTCCAGCATGACAGATAACACATAGGAACCAGACAATCAGGTGCACACCCCAGATCTCTTTAGGGAATATCACAAGTGTCACCTACTACCAGGGATAAATGGCAGTCATATAGCACTTCAATCCCTCAGCAGTTCAACCTGAAACCCCAAGATCCTAAGACAACTGCTTTCTTCTACTCCCTGCTATGGTCTTGGCCCTACACCACCCACACCTTCCACAAGTTTAAGCCTTTCTCCTGCCCTTCTAAAGCACTCTCCCAGCCACTCCAGCATTGTTGTTACCTATACATCACTCACTCATATGCCCTTGTGCATGCCTTCTTTTACAGAGAAAGCTACTGTGGCTATCATACCCCCTGACCACTTGCAATGTTGACCTGATGTCTGTCTGGCCCTGGAGCCTCTACCCCCAGCTCATCCCCTGCACCCCTGCCCATTCCAATGCATACCAATTCGCCCAATCAGGCCTTGCCTGGGGGCCTTTCAGGCAGAACAGATGCAGCCAGATGCCCCACCATCACTATCCCAGGACCATTCCACAATCTTAAGACCCTCAACTACTGTGAACTCCCCCTTTCCCCTTATAGTGCCATTAGTATCATTGATGATCCAAATGCTACCTAAGATAACCTCAGGGCCATCATCAGAGGCCTCATCAACATAGTCTAGCAAAGAGAACAAGCCCACATTGCTGGCATCCAGCAGCTTAAGCAGCAGCTCAAGAAAATCAATAACAACTACTTACAATGTCATGGCCTGATGATGGCTGTACCCTCTTTTCTACTTGATATGTGCCCCATTTCTCACTATTTACTTGCTGCAGCACAGTCCCTTAATGGACACATCACCTTCCCTTATACCTTACTGCAGATTACTATACGATTTACTGTGGATACTGCGCACACGCAGCATCCAGAAGTGCAGCAATGTGCAGCTAGCACAGCCTCATTTCCCAGTAGTATATAAAGGCCCCAAGTTCTGAGGACCAGCCTTAAGCTTGGTCTTCTGTGCAATACAGGACTTTAAGCCTCACACAGTCAGAAGGGAGTGCCTCCCTATCCTAGGAGCAACTGATCCACTCAACTCTATCATCATTCTCATCTCTGAGACTAAGACTAGGCCAAGGCAGCTAGTACTAAGAGCAATAGACTAAAGGACACAAGCTGGTTTAGTAACACAGCATCCTCATCGATATTTGAAACTGACAAGTCAGCTCAGAATAAGGAGTGACTCAGAAGAACATTCAGTCAAGGGATGACACCCTTAGACCCAATCCTCAGAAAGACACAAACCACAATAGCAAAAGCTAACTGGGTTAGACACGTTAGAAGACACATACAATACACAAGCTTCTTGAAAGCAATATGAACTGGAACCTTTTGGTTCAAGCCTAGATGGACTTAGGCCAAGATAAACTAGTCACTCAGAATCCACTACATGGATTCTTCACTCCAGAAACCAAATCGAATCACTCAGGATTGCAAGGCAATCCTTCACTCATATTTCAGTTGTTAGACCCACAGCCCGAATACCAGTACAGAGAGACATAACCCATCTCTTCCTCTCCCTTGTCCTCATCACCAACCTCCTACTCCTATCCCTCCTGAGCACCACTGCTCGCCATCACTACACCTTCCACTTTAAGCCTGAAGTAGGCTGACTCCTGCAGCAGACAACCATCACCATCAACAGAGACCTTCTTGGACAAGGAAGGCCAACCAATTAGCAAAGACCGCTAGAATCACATTGAAGAACCCTGACACACCCACCCTGGGTGTGACATACAATGCCAAGAAGCCCTGGCTGAGGCATGGGGAGCATAGGCTGAGTGTCCAGAGGGGTGGGAGGAGAACAACAGGTGCATCCCCAACTTCACCATCCCCACCAAGGATGGCACCTGTGTCACCTGCATCATCATCTTCATCAAACAACTCAATGATAGACAAGTGGCCAGCCTCCACTCCATGCACACTGGGGAAGAGGAGGCTCATGTCATCAATCTCTATGCTCAGCCTGACCACTCCAGAGATGAGCTGCTAGAGCCCCTCCCCTCCTGGTTCTGTCACAAGCTTGGGGGCAACTCAGAGCAATACCACATCCTCAAAAGTTGTTATGGACTGCCAGACTATTTCTGCTTACCTCATTTTTAACTATATATAGTGATTGCTTTCTCATAGACTGGCAGGGAGCCTCTTCCACATCCATCATATATTACCACACTTTTATTATGCTTCACTGCCATCCACTTTATGACATGTTGCCTCAGCTCATTACTAATACTTTCAGACTAATATGCCACCATGTTTTGTAGTCTCACAGCCTTATGATGCTGCTTAAATGTGTTATCCTGTCTCTTAGTCATATAGACTTAGTAAGATGCCATCTAGATGCATCACATATTACTTAGTCATATGTACTTACTGTACAGTAGCCACAGGGCCTATAAAAGCCCCCCAAACATGAGACCAAAGCCTTAAGCTTAGTCTCTTGTATAATACAGGACTTCCAAGTTCATCCCTTGTGAACTCAAAGTTTAAGAACCATCAAAACCATCCTCTTCATCAGGAAAAGTGTCAGTACTCTTTTTATGTCTTTTTAAGACATAAAAGACATATAAGACATAAAAGGACTAAAGACATTGTGTACTATTTAGGCCCAGTTGGTTTACTTGGAATGTCATCTTTTACTTTTAAAGACATCAATAAGAACAGCATTCCTTTTTAAAGGACATATTGGCTTTAAAAAGATATGCTTTCTATTAAAAGATGGCATGACATAAACCTGACAGCCAAACTTATAAAAGACAATCTGACTTTCAAAAGCCAACTACATCAGATGGAGTGCTTTTAGGTACATAGCAGCAGGGCATGGATGGCATACAAATACAATTTGATAGTGGACCTATTTAAACAAGCTAGCTATGCAGGAATATCATCATATAATGGGTCCAGCAGCTCATCCTCACTACTGGTACCTGATCTGACCCCATCACCCCCTGAACCAACTTCATTATCCATCTCATGGTTCTCCAAGGCAGTTGCATAGATATCAATCCACTGCTGATCTTTGAGGGCCTGAATCCTTTTCAGGAATACAGAAGCACACTTGACTGCTGTCACTGTCCCTTTCTATGACACCACATCATAGTTGCCCTAGTTTGCCTTTGAGAACACACCAGGCTTTGAGTAAGATGGATTAAAAGAGCCTTTTGTGGAGTACAAAAGAGCACAATGGACCTAAAAAAGAACTAGTAAACATTAAGAAAAACTATATATAAAGGGGTACATGCAGCTTGGATGGATATGATGAGTGCACCAACTGGCCACTCATCTAGTTGTAAATTGTCATCAATGTTTGCAGTTGCTAAGATATGCTGAAGAAATGTTTGTGCGACCAGGCATCCTTGAAATAACCCCTAAGAAATATGAGGTTAGTGAGCCACCACAGATGTGTGTAATGAACCTGAAATCTATGGGTCGGCAGGTGCAGGGTGCAGCCAGGCAGGTGGATGCAGGGCAGGGCACAGGGACAGGCAGGTGTGTGTGGGTCAGCAGGTGTGAGCACAGAGAGGCACAGGCACAGGGCAGGGGGACATGGACACAGGTGAGTTGCAAATGTGAGCATAAGAATAAAGTAAAAAAGTAAAAACTACTCACCAGACTCATTGCACAAGCAGGCAGGCAGGGGCAGCCACAACAGGTGTGGCCAGGCAAGGTTAAGTGCAAGTCAGCAGGTGTGAGCGCAGATGGGCATGGGCACAGGGACATGAATGCAGATGCAGGCACAGGGATGTGGACACGGACATGGGTGGATTGGAAACATGAACACAAGAATAAAGTAAAAAAAGTAAAGACTACTCACCAGACTCATTGTGGAGGCAGGCAGGCAGGGGTGGCCACAACAGGTGTGGCCAGGTGAGGTCAAGTGTAAGTTGGCAGGCATAAGCGCAGACAGGTGCAGGCACAGGGACATGGATGTGGGCAGATTGGAAATGTGAACACAAGAATAAAAAAGTTAAGACAACTCATCAGATTCATTGCAGAGGCAGGCAGGCAGGGGCAGCCACAACAGGTATGGCCAGGCATGGTTGGGTGTGAGTCGGCAAGCAGGCGCAAGCACAGGAAACCAGGCAGAGGTTGGCGCAGCCAGGTGGGTAGAGGCATGGACAGGCATGGCCAGGCACAAGCAGGTGTGGGCAAGAGGCAGAAAAAATTGACTCACACACATGATGCAGGTGGGTGAGCATGGTGGACAGGCAGCAGGCACAGGTCTTGTTCAGGTTTGGAAACACAACAAGTCTGTTCTACACATGACATGGTGTTTCCATGCCATTTTGCGCCCACTCACCTGGCTCCAGCTAGCTTTTTTTTCACAGTTGATTCCCATGTGTAACTGGCCTGGGGTGATGGTTCAACACCATCGCGCCCCTGTAAGTTGCGGAACCGCCAACTAGAGGATTGTGACCCTGTTTCATGTTTGCACCCCGTCTCATGTCGATCAGCCTGTGATTTCTTGAGCGACCTTTGCTACTGGTCGCTATTGTTCTCGTTCGAGTTTCAGGTATAATTAGGTAGCACTGCCCCTTCAGGCCCTAGGCCTGCCCTCAAGTACTACGTACTATAAATAGGGGACTCATTACGCCTGGTAGAGGCAAGTTGAGTCTCTTGTCTCAATACTAGCAGTGCTCTACTTCATCGCGGGTGGCTACTGAGTTGGAGCTCAGCAAGCGGTAACCCAGCCATCGACATCGACTTGCAGGTCAACTTCGTCTCTATAAGTCTTCCAGGACACTTTGAGTCCTAGCTTATCGACTTAGTGTGTCTATTGTTGCTGTCAAACCCTTGGCGGTGACATTAGACTCAACTTTCTTCCAATATGGCTAGCAGTTCAGAAGGGACACTGCAGACCACGACCCTCGATTGGGTAGACGCCGTTGGAGGCAGAAGGAACCACAGGGTTTGATACATTTCAAAGGAACATCCAGCCAATCCCACAGACCGGGACATACAGATCATCGTCACACCAAGAGGCAAAGCACCAACCAACCCGAAACTGGTGTGCATTCACAATGACAAGTGGAAGGAAGTCCACTGGAACAACGGACAATATACCATAGGAGCGGCAGTCCCACAGCTACACGAGTATGACACCGAAGGATCAGAAGCTGACGAGCTTCTCGATGAAGAATTAGAAGGACCAGAAGTCATCTCAGACACAGAGTCAGACGAGGCGGTCAAGGAGATCGATGATGCCTTCAACAAAATCAAAATCACCCCAGTAGAAGAAAAAGCGCCAGTATTCCCTATCAGAACCCTTACCCCACTCCAAGGACTACCCACCGACGCTCTACCATCAGGAGTCAGAATCCCTAGCCTCTCACAAGCCATGTTGACACAAACCACCACAGCTATGGCTGTCGCCGCGCAGCCACCCACAACCACCCAAAGTGCACCACAACATATTCAGAACGTCCTCAGACAAGTCCTCAAAAGGTCAGGACCGCCAGGAGGGTCTGGAGGAGGACCAGGAGGACCAGGAGGACCAGGAGGACCAGGGCAGGAGGACCAGGAGGACCAGGAGGGCCAGGAGGACCAGACCCAAATGCACCCCAAATACCAGTGGCCGCAGCTGCCGACATAAAAACCATGGGAGCACTCCCACAAGTCTTCACTGGAGACAGGTCCAAAGCCGACGATTTTATCGAAGAAGTAAAAGGATACCTCCGCTTGAACGCGGATGTGGCGGATACAACTCCCCTTTCAAGAAAATCGCCTTCACCCTTACCCTCATCAAAGGAGAAAGCACGGCCCAATGGGTCAGAGATATGGGCGAGTGGATTGACAGGTTACACATGCCCCAAGACAACATCCCAGCTCTATGGGACCAATTCCTGCTAGAGTTTAGCCAACAATTCCAGGACACCCAGGTGGCCCAGCGGGCCAGAAATGAACTCAGGGACTGTAACCGGCCTGGGGTGATGGTTCAACACCATCGCGCCCCTGTAAGTTGCGGAACAGCCAAATAGAGGACTCGTGCCCTGTTTCATGTTCGTGCCCTGTTTCATGTAGATCAGCTTGTGATTTCTTGAGTGGCTTGTGCCATTGGTTGTTATTGTTCTGTGTTTAAAATAGGTAGCACTGCCCCCTTCAGGCCTTAGGCCTGCCCTCAAGTACTATGTACTATAACTAGGGGACTCATTACGCCTGGCAGAGGCAAGTTGAGTCTCTTGTCTCAATACTAGCAGTGTTCTACTTCCTTACGGGTGGCTACTGGGTCGGAGCTCAGCAAGCGGTAACCCAGGCATCGACATGACTTGCAGGTCGATTTCCATTCTATAAGTCTTCTAGGACACTTCGAGTCCTAGCTCGTCGACTTAGTGTGTCTACTGTTGCTGTCAAACCCTTGGTGGTGACATTAGACTCAACTTTCTTTCAATACGCTAGCAGTTCAGAAGGGACACTGCAGACTACGACCCTCGATTGGGTAGACGCCGTCGGAGGCAGAAGGAATCACAGAGTTCGATACATCTCTAAAGAACACCCAGCCAATCCCACAGACCGGGATATACAAATCATCGTCACAGCAAGGGGCAAAGCGCCAATCAATCCAAGGCTGGTGTGCATTCACGACGATAGGTGGAAAGAAGTCCACTGGGATCGAGGACAGTACATTCTAGGGCCAGAAGTCCCACAACTACACGAATACGACACCGAGGGATCAGAAGCGGACGAGCTTCTTGACGAAGAGCTAGAAGAACCCGAGGTCGTTTCAGACACAGAGTCAGACGAGGCGGTCAAAGAAATCGACGACGCCTTTAACAAGATCAAGATCACCCCGGTGGAAGAGAAAGCACCAGTATTCCCTATCAGAACCCTCACTCCCCTCCAAGGACTACCCACCGACGCTCTACCATCAGGAGCCAGAATCCCCAGCCTATCACAAGCCATGTCCACCCAAACTACCACAGCCACAGCTATCGCATTGCAGCCATCCACCACCCAGAGCGCACCACAACATATTCAAAACGTCCTCAGACAAGTCCTCAAGAGATCAGGACCACCGGAGGACCAACCGGGCCAGGAGGGCCAGGAGGACCAGGAGGACCAGGAGGACCAGGAGGGCCAGGAGGACCAGACCCAAATGCACCCCAAGTACCGGTGGTGGCAGCCGCCGATGTAAAAACCATGGGAGCGCTCCCACAAGTCTTCATGGGAGATAGGTCCAAGGCCGACGACTTTATCGAAGAAGTAAAAGGATATCTGCGCCTGAACGCAGATGTGGCGGGATACAACTCCCCTTTTAAGAAAATCGCCTTCACCCTCACCCTCATCAAAGGGGAAAACATGGCCCAATGGGTCAGAGACATGGGTGAATGGATCACAAACTCCACATGCCCCAAGATAATATCCCAGCGTTATGGGACCAATTCCTATTGGAATTCAGTCAACAATTCCAAGACACCCAAGCGGCCCAGCGGGCCAGGAACGAAATCAGAGACTGCCGAATGAAGGGGTCAGACTACGATGAATATATCACCCGATTCGAAAGCCTGGCAAGAAAGGCAGGATACACACTGGGAAACGAGGAAACCTACAACATATTCCTGCAAGGAATCCTGGCCTCACTCCTGCACGACACCCTCAAACCGCCAATTCCTCTCAACTACCATGACCTTAAAGAAAAGGTCAAAACTATTGCGCAAGGAAAGACCATCATAGATGGTATCCTAAAGAAAACCCTGGGAGCCCAGTCACCATTTCAACGATTCAACAATCCACCCAGGCCACCGCCGTTCCAACAAAGGAACTGGCAACAGCGATACAACCAAGGGAACCGCCCCCAATACAACTCAACCAATGCGCCACCATCAATGAACAACACCCCGGTACCCATGGACCTATCCAGGGGCCGCACCCCTAACAATTGGAGAGGATGAGGAAATTGGAGGCAAAGGACGGGACCGCCCACGAGAGGAAACGTATCGGCACCAGGATACGAAGCAATGCGATGCTTCAACTGCGGCAGGGAAGGGCACTTCGCCCGTGCCTGCCCCGAAAGGAGGCAACCACCCAGGAACCCCTACAGACAAGGCCCTAGACAGGCCAACCTCATCAACTTCCAAGAGGAAGAAGAACAAGACTATCCGATGGCAGAACCATCGGAAGGAACCACCATGGCCACTATGCGAGCACAACTTGAAGGAATGTCCCTCAACGATCAAATCAAATTAGCCAAAGAGATGGGAGTTGCACAGGATTTTCCCTCTGCCTAATCAGATCGGCCCTGCTTAGGCGGATTCACAGCGATAACGTGTACATATCGGCAAGGAAATCTATGACAGTTCGTTTTTATGCACGATCAATTGCGAAAAGAGCCGAAGGAGTGGCCCTGGTGGACTCAGGGGCCACAGAAAACTTTATGAGTCTGGGCTATGCCAAATGGTTGCGACTCCCCATCAAACAATTGGCAAGACCGAGACCATTATTTAATGTCGACGGAACAGAGAACAAGAGCGGGGCCCTCAAATACTACACCGACCTACAATTCAAAACCGGTACGCAAACTACAAACCAGAGATTCTTCCTCTCAGACCTGGGAGACCACAAAGCCATCTTCGGATACCCATGGTTCGCCTCTGTCCAGCCAAAAATCGACTGGAAAGGGGGATGGATTGACTTCACCCACCTCCCTATCATCCTCTCGGCACCAAATGCCGCAAAAGCAGTATATGTGCCACGGACTAAGAACATACCACGACCAATCCGAAAACGAACTGACACATACCTCTTAGGAAGAGTAACGATAGGGGGCGCCACAAGTGACCCAACACAGAACGACACCATACCAGCCGAGTACAAACGACACAAGAAGGTCTTCAGCGAAGAAGACTCACAACGGATGCCCAGCTCCACCATATGGGATCACGCCATCGAGCTACTGCCCGGGGCACCCGACACGATGCCAGGACGACTACTACCCCTCACACAAGAAGAGAAAGCCGAAATGCACAAGTTCGTACAAGAACACCTAAAGAGGGGAACCATTCGCATCTCAAAATTGCCATATGCAGCCAATTTCTTCTTTGTGAAGAAAAAGGACGGGAAGCTAAGGCCGGTGCAGGACTACTGGCCTGTCAACAAGTGGACAAAGAGAAACAGGAACGTCTCGCCCCTCATCCCGCAAGTCGTAGACCGACTCAGCGGATGCACGAAGTTCACAGTAGTCGATGTGCGATGGGGCTACAACAATATTCGGATAAAAGAAGGAGATGAGTGGAAAGCCGCTTTTCTCACCCACGAAGGACTGTTTGAACCAACAGTCATGTTCTTTGGTCTCACCAACTCCCCGGCCACCTTCCAAATGATGATGAACACCATCTTCCGACAGGAAGTAGGAGAAGGCTGGCTCTCCGTATACATGGATGACATCGCTATCCACACTGCTAAACGACCACACGAGACCGAGGAACAGCACACGGCCAGACATCGGGAATACGTCCACCGTATGCTGGACAAACTAGAGGAAAATGACCTCTACCTCAAACCCAAGAAATGCCAGTTCGAAAAGGAGGAAATCGAATACCTAGGAGTCATTGTAGGGAAGGGACACCTCCGGATGAGCCCTAAGAAGCTACAGGGGATTGCAGACTGGTCACCACCGAAAAACCCAACAGACGTCAGGAGCTTCCTGGGGTTCACAGGCTACTACCGGTACTTCGTCCCAAACTACTCAAAAATTGCACGACCCCTGCTCAAGCTAACAAAGAAAACCACACCTTGGCACTGGGGAGAGGCACAAATGAGAGCGTTCGAAGAACTAAAGACAAGAATGTGTGGCAGCCCAGTGCTCATCCAACCGGACATCGAGAAACAGTTCACGCTTCATGTCGACGCATCAGCATACGGCGTAGGTGCCGTACTCTCGCAGGAGGGACAACACAACAACCTCACACCAACCCTGGCCCAGCGACACAAACCAGTACTACACCCAGTGGCATACTACTCAGCAACGTTCACGCCTACAGAACGAAACTACGACATCTACGAACGAGAACTGCTGGCCGTCATGAAGGCTTTGACCCACTGGAGGCACTACTTAGGATGGACAAAAGTACCATTCATAATCCGAACCGATCACGCCAACCTCCAATACTGGAAGTCACCAAGAAATCTAAACTGACGGACCGCACGATGGCACGCAGATCTCCAAGAATATGACTACATCTTGGAATACATCCCAGGCAAGACAAACACGGCAGCAGATGCACTGTCCAGACCATCGAACGCAGATCATGGCGAAGACGATAACAAGGACGTCACAATCATCCCACCCCACCGAATCCGAGCAGCACAAACGATTCAGGGAAAGACCATCGTACCAAACCTCAAAGAACTCAGACGAACCATCGTCAGAAACGCCCATGACACCCCCAGTCCGGCCACCCAGGAAGAGACGAGACCCTGAGAAAGGTCCAAGAGCGATATTGGTGGCCAAAGATGAAAGAGTGGATCGCAGACTATGTCAGGGGATGTGCAACATGCCAGCAAACCAAAATACTGACACATCGCCCACCGTTCCACTCTATCGAATTCCCTCAGAACCAGGCACCCTACCATTCCAGACCATATCTATGGACCTGATCACTGGACTACCACCAAGACGAGGATCAGACGCAATCCTCACCATCGTCATCACGGATGCTCACGCGCGGCCCTATTTCTCCCCTGCTCCACCACCATTACGGGACCAGGGATCACCCAACTCTACCTCGACCATCTCTACCCCTGGTATGGGCTGCCCAAGAAAATCATTAGTGACAGAGACCCCGCTTCACGTCAAGCTTGGGAAAGCACTCACCAGAAGACTGGGGATCCAACAGAATCTGTCCACTGCAGCACACCCCCAAACCGATGGCCTTTCTGAGCGAAAGAACCAATGGGTGGAGCAATATTTACAACTGGTGACAAGCGGGCAACCGGATGACTGGACGGAATGGGTGGCAGTCGCTACTGCGGTGCACAATAACTGAAGGAACAGCACCACAGGACTATCCCCCAATCAAATCCTGATTGGGTACGAACCGACGCTAGGGCCCGGGGATTTGGGGGTCCAAACCAACAACAAGGCAGTGGAACAAAGGATGCAAAGAATGGAGGAGGCAAGGGATCAAGCGATCGAAGCAATCAACAGGAAGGCGGCCAAAGCACCCGCGGGTCAGTATAAAGCCGGGGACCAAGTATGGTTAGAAGGGACCCACTTGAAACTCCCACATCAAGGGTCCAAACTAAACCCAAAGCGATACGGTCCTTTCAAGATACTCAAAGAAGTATCCCCGGTTGTCTACCTCCTGCAACTCCCCGCTTCATGGATGATCCACCCGGTGTTTCACGCCTCCCTTCTTACCCCATACAGGGAAACGGGCACCCACGGGCCCAATTATGCCCGACCCCCTCCTGACTTGATTGACGATGAAGAACAATACGAAGTGGAGCAAATCCGAAACCATCGCCATCAAGGGCGATCAAACAAGCTCCACTATCTCATAAAGTGGCGGGGCTATCCCGAAAGCGATAACACCTGGGAACCTGCTGACCAGGTGCATGCCCCGGATCTCCTTCGGGAGTATCACAAACGCCAGCCCTTGAAAAACATAAAAGGGAAGCAGAAACCCCTGGAAAATCATCAGCTCCATCCTCTTCCACTCGCCTCGCAATCATTCAACTGCTATGTCCTCCCCAGTCCCAGTCCCAGTTCCGGCCCCGGCCACATGTGTCCGACCGAGGAGGCTATCCAGCCTCCCTCCACAGCGGCCAGCCCCAACCGCACTGCTACCACCCCCGCCTCCAACACCATCCGACTTCCCGGGGCATTCCCCGATCTCGAGACTAATGCCTTTTGGGAGGGCCCTCTCTCCCCCGGAACCGTGCAATCCGTCCTGGACGGATACAAGAACCTCGCACCGACCCAGCTCCACTAGCTGGCTGCAGGCCTTGCGGCCACCCTTCAGCAGAGGGAGACCCTCTTCCAAGATGAGGCGCGATGCCTCAAACGTCAATTTGAGGAAGTCAACCGGGACAACCGCGAGCTTAAGGCTCGCATCCAGCAAATCAATGGGGAGCCCCTCTTGTGCCCTGATGGGTACGTCGAGAATGAGGGAAGGCTCCCCGACTTCACCATCACCACCCCCAACGGCGAGAAGCCCGCTGTATTCATCAAGCAGCTGGACGACGGACGAGTCGCAGGGCTGGCGGCTAACGCCACGGGCGACCACGACGCCCAGATCATCGACCTCTACGCACGCCCCGATTTCGACGACTTCCCCCTCTCCCCACTCCCAGCTTGGTTCTGCGCCCGCCTATGGGGAACCGAGATCGATTACCACCCACTCCGGGAAGCCGTCATCGACTTGGACGACTGGTCCCTCCTCACCAAGGTCTCGCGCTACCGTGTGCTGGACCGCGAGACCGACATTCTGCGTGCCGAGCTACGTCTGGCTCAGGCGAATCTGGCAGCGTCTGAGGCTGCAAAGCAGGCGTGTGAAGACCGGCTCGTCACAGCAAGAGCCACAAAGAAGATCCCCTTGGTGGGAGTCGAGCGACCACAGTTGGGCAGGCGGTCGGCATGGAGGAAGACAGGATGAGGGCATCCTGTCTAGCGAGGGGATGGTGTAACCGGCCTGGGGTGATGGTTCAACACCATCGCGCCCCTGTAAGTTGCGGAACCGGCCAAATAGAGGACTCGTGCCCTGTTTCATGTTCATGCCCCGTTTCATGTAGATCAGCTTGTGATTTCTTGAGTGGCTTGTGCCATTGGTTGTTATTGTTCTGTGTTTAAAATAGGTAGCACTGCCCCCTTCAGGCCTTAGGCCTGCCCTCAAGTACTATGTACTATAACTAGGGGACTCATTACGCCTGGCAGAGGCAAGTTGAGTCTCTTGTCTCAATACTAGCAGTGTTCTACTTCCTTACGGGTGGCTACTGGGTCGGAGCTCAGCAAGCGGTAACCCAGGCATCGACATCGACTTGCAGGTCGATTTCCATTCTATAAGTCTTCTAGGACACTTCGAGTCCTAGCTCGTAGACTTAGTGTGTCTACTGTTGCTGTCAAACCCTTGGCGGTGACAGGGACTGCCGATGAAGGGGTTCAACTACGATGAATATATCACCAGGTTTGAAAGCTTGGCAAGGAAGGCCGGATACACGTTGGGAAACGAGGAGACTTACAACATCTTCCTCCAAGGGATCCCAGCATCACTCCTCCATGACACCTTGAAGCCGCCAATTCCCCTCAACTACCATGACCTTAAAGAAAAGGTCAAAACCATTGCACAAGGAAAGACCATCATAGATGGGATCCTAAAGAAAACCATGGCAGGGCAATCACCCTTCCAATGACTCAATAACCCGCCCCGACCACCGCCGTTTCAGCAGAGAAACTGGCAACCACGATACAACCAGGGGAACCACCCCCAGTACAACTCAACGAATGCGCCTCCATCTATGAACAACACCCCAGTCCCCATGGACCTATCCAGGGGTCGCACCCCTAATAATTGGAGAGGACGAGGGAACTGGAGACAAAGGACTGGACCTCCCATAAGGGGGAACGTATCAGCCCCAGGATACGAAGCAATGGATGCTTCAACTGCGGAAGAGAAGGGCATTTCGCCCGCAACTGCCCAGAGAGGCGGCAGCAGCCAAGAAACCCATACAGACAGGGCCCCAGACAGGCCAACCTCATCGACTTCCAAGAAGAGGAAGATCAAGACTATCAAATGGCGAGCCAACGGAAGGAACTTCGGTGGCCACAATGCAAGCACAGCTAGAGGGAATGTCCCTCGACGACCAGATCAAACTGGCTAAAGAGATGGGGGTTGCACAGGATTTTCCCTCTGCCTAATCAGATCGGCCCTGCTTAGGGAATCCATAGTGATAATGTACATATCAGCAAGGAAATCCATGACGGTCCATTTCTATGCACGATCTATTGCAAAAAGAGCCGAAGGAGTAGCCCTCATAGACTCGGGGGCTACCGAAAATTTCATGAGCCTCAACTACGCCAGATGGCTATGACTCCCTATCAAACAACTAGCAACCCCATGGCCGCTATTCAATGTCGACGGGACAGAAAACAAGAGTGGAGCCCTCAAATACTACACCAATCTACAGTTCAGAACAGGGACACAAACGACGAACCAAAGGTTCTTTCTCTCAGACCTAGGGGACCATAAAGCTATCTTCGATACCCATGGTTCACCTCCATCCAGCCAAAGATTGACTGGAAGAGAGGATGGATCGACTTCACCCATCTCCCCATTGTCCTATCAGCCCCAAATGCCACTAAGGCCATATACTACCCTGCACAAAGAACGTGCCCAGACCAATCAGGAGAAGAACCGACACATACCTCCTAGGAAGGGTGACGATAGGAAGCACCACAAATGACCCCAAACCAAACAATATGATACCCGCCGAGTACAGGGACATAAGAAAGTGTTTAGCGAAGAAGAGTCACAGCAATGCCCAGTTCAACCATATGGGACCATGCCATTGAACTACTGCCAGGGGCACCCAACACGATGCCAGGATGGCTGCTACCCCTCATGCAGGAAGAAAAGGCCAAAATGCACAAGTTTGTCCAAGAACACCTAAAAAGGGGGACCATTCACGTCTCAAAATCACCATATGCAGCCAATTTCTTCTTTGTAAAGAAGAAGGATGGAAAGCTAAGGCCAGTACAGGACTACCGGCCTGTCAACAAATGGACAAAGAAGAACAGAAATGTCTCGCCCCTCATCCCACAAGTTGTGGATCGACTCAGCGGATGCACAAAATTCACAGTAGTGGACGTGCGATGGGGCTACAACAACATCAGGATCAAAGAAAGAGACAAATGGAAGGCCACCTTCCTCACTCACGAAGGACTGTTCGAGCCAACCATCATGTTTTTCGGTCTCACTAACTCCCTGGCGACCTTCCAAATGATGATGAACACCATCTTTCGACAAGAGGTGGGAGAGGGCTGGCTCTCAGTCTACATGGACGATATCGCCATTCATACGGCCAGACGACCACACGAAATGGAAGAACAACATACTGCCAGGCATAGAGAGTATGTCCATCGCATGCTGGACAAGCTGGAAAAGAACAATCTCTATCTGAAACCGGAAAAGTGCCAATTCGAAAAAGAGGAAATCGAGTACCTAGGAGTCATCGTAGGGAAAGGCCACCTCAGAATGAGCCCCAAAAAGCTACAAGGAATCGCAGACTGGTCCCCGCCAAAGAACCCGACCAACGTCAGAAGCTTTCTAGGGTTCACGGGCTATTACTGCTACTTCATACCCAATTACTCAAAGATCGCATGACCCCTGCTCGAACTAACAAAGAAAACCACACCCTGGAGCTGGGGAGAGGCACAAATGCGAGCATTCGAAGAACTGAAAACTAGGATGTGCAGCAGCCCAGTACTGAATCAACCCGATGTCGAGAAGCAGTTCATGTTGCATGTTGATGCATCGGCATATGGCATAGGCGCCATACTCTCGCAGGAGGGACAGCACAACCTCACACCAACACTGGCCCAACGACACAAACCAGTTTTACATCCAGTGGCATACTACTCAGCAATGTTCACACCCACCGAACGAAACTACGACATCTACGAGCGAGAACTGTTAGCTGTCATGAAGGCCCTAGCTCACTGGAGACACTATCTAGGATGGACAAAAATGCCATTCATAATCTGGACTGACCACGCAAACCTCCAGTACTGGAAGTACCAAGAAACCTGAACCGATGAACCGCACGGTGGCACGCTGACCTCCAAGAGTATGACTATATACTGGAATACATCCCAGGCAAGACAAACACCGCAGCAGACGCCTTATCCAGACCATCGAATGCAGATCACGGTGAAAACGACAACAGAGACATCACAATCATTCCACCTCATAGAATCGAGTGGCGCAAATGATCCACGGGAGGACCATCATACCGAACCTTAAGGAGCTCAGATGAGCTATCATGAGAAACGCCCACGACATACCCATAGCGGCCACCCAGGGAGAGACGAGACCCTGCGAAAAGTACAAGAATGATACTGGTGGCCAAAAATGAAAGAGTGGATTGCAGACTATGTCAGAGGATGCGCAACATGCCAACAAGTGAAGATACTAACTCATCGACCCCATGTTCCCCTCTACCGAATCCCTTCCATGCCAGGCACGTTGCCCTTCGAGACCATAGCTATGGATCTGATTACTGGGCTACCACCAAAACGAGGACTGGACGCAATCCTCACCATCGTAGACCATGGATGCTCACACACAGCCCTATTCCTCCCTTGCTCCACCAACATCACAGGACCAGGGATCGCCCAGCTCTACCTAGATCATCTATACCCTTGGTATGGGCTACCAAAGAAAATCATTAGCGACAGGGACCCACGTTTCATGTCAAGTTTTGGAAAAGCACTCACTAAAAGGCTAGGAATACAGCAGAACCTGTCCACAGTGGCGCACCCCCAAACTGACGGCCTTTCCAAACAGAAAAATCAATGGATAGAACAGTATCTACAGTTGGTAACAAGCAGCCAACCGGATGACTGGACGGAATGGGTTGCAGTTGCAACGGCAGTACATAACAACCAGAGGAACTGCACTACTGGGCTATCACCCAATCAAATCCTTATCGGCTACAAACCAATGTTGGGACCCGGAGACCTGGGGATCTGGACCAATAATGAAGCAGTAGAACAACGGACACGGAGAATGGAAGAAGCACGAGAGTGGGCCATTGAGGCCATCAATCGAAAAGCTGCCGAAACGCCAGCAAGTCAATACAAAAGTGGAGACCAAGTATGGCTAGAGGGAACCCACCTGACTCTCCCACATCAAGGGTCCAAACTAAACCCGAAACGATACGGCCCCTTCAAAATCCTCAAAGAGGTATCCCCGTCGCCTTCTTGCTACAACTCCCCGCGTCATGGTTGATCCACCCGGTATTCCATGCCTCCCTTCTTACCCCATACAGGGAGACGGACACCCACGGGCCCAATTACGCCCAACCTCCCCCTGAATTAATCGATAATGAAGAACAATATGAAGTGGAACAAATCAGAAACCATCGCCTTCAAGGGCGATCAAAGAAGCTGCACTACCTCATAAAGTGGCGGGGCTATCCGAAAGTGACAACACCTGGGAACCAGCTGACCAGGTGCATGCCCCAGATCTCCTTCGGGAGTATCACAAACGCCGGCCCTTGAACAACATAAAAGGGAAGCAGAAACCCCCGGTAGAAAGGACAGCAGCCCAATCCTCCTCCACTCTCATAGCACTATTGCTTCGCCATGTCCTCCCCCACTCCAGTCCCAGTTCCGCCCCCTTCCACGCACATTGAGGTCGAGACGATTGGTCGACCTTCCTCCACTACAGCCAGCACCAGCCAAGCCACTGCCACCCCCGCCTCAACCACCATCCGTCTACTGGGAGCGTTCCCTGACCTCAAAACGAACGCCTTCTGGGAAGGCCCCCTCTCCCCAGGTACTGTGCGATCTGTCCTGGATGGATATGAGAATCTTGGCCCTGTCCAGCTCGTCAGCTGGCCGCAGGCCTCGCCTCCACTCTGCAGCAGCGAGAGGCCTTGTTCCAAGATGAGGCACGGTGCCTCAAACAACAATTCGAGGATGTTAATCGGGACAACCGCGAGCTCAAAGCTCGAATTCAGCAGATCAACGGGGAACCCCTTCTGTGCCCGGATGGATACGTCAAGAATGACGGGAGACTCCTGGAGTTCACTATCACCACCCCCGACAGCGAGAAACCCGCCGTCTTCATCAAACAGTTGGACGACGGACGAGTGGCCGGCTTGGTGGCCAATGCAATGGGCAACCATGATGCCCAAATCATCGAGCTCTACACCCGCCCGAGTTCGACGATTTCCCTTTATCCCCACTCCTGCCTTGGTTCCGTGCCCACCTATGGGGGACAGAGATCGACTACCACCCCCTGCGCGAGGCCATCATCGACCTGGATGACTGGCCTCTCCTCGCCGAAGTCACGCGGTACCGAGTCTTGGACCGCGAGTGTGACACGCTGCGTGCTGAGCTGCGCTTGGCTCAAGCGAATTTGGCAGCGTCTGAGGCTGCAAAACAAGCCTGCGAGGACCGACTCATCGCAGCAAGGGCCGCAAAGAAGGTACCGATGGTGGGGGTTGAGCAGTTCCAGCCGCAATTGGCAAGGCGATCCGGGTGGCGAAAGACAGGATGAGGGCATCCTGTCTAGCGAGGGAGTGATGTAACCGGCCTGGGGTGATGGTTCAACACCATCGCGCCCCTGTAAGTTGCGGAACCGGCCAACTAGAGGATTGTGACCCTGTTTCATGTTTGCACCCCGTCTCATGTCGATCAGCCTGTGATTTCTTGAGTGACCTTTGCTACTGGTCGCTATTGTTCTCGTTCGAGTTTCAGGTATAATTAGGTAGCACTGCCCCTTCAGGCCCTAGGCCTGCCCTCAAGTACTACGTACTATAAATAGGGGACTCATTACGCCTGGTAGAGGCAAGTTGAGTCTCTTGTCTCAATACTAGCAGTGCTCTACTTCATCGCGGGTGGCTACTGAGTTGGAGCTCAGCAAGCGGTAACCCAGCCATCGACATCGACTTGCAGGTCAACTTCGTCTCTATAAGTCTTCCAGGACACTTTGAGTCCTAGCTTATCGACTTAGTGTGTCTATTGTTGCTGTCAAACCCTTGGCGGTGACACCATGGGCATGGCAGACAGTGTTGTGCCAGTGATGACTTGCATTGTTAGTCATTGGTCCAATGTTGTGACTAGTCACTATGTAACCGGCCTGGGGTGATGGTTCAACACCATCGCGCCCCTGTAAGTTGCGAACTGGCCAAATAGAGAGTTCGTGCCCCATTTCATGTTCGTGCCCGTTTCATGTTCGTGCCCGTTTCGTGTAGATCAGCTTGTGATTTCTTGAGCGACTTGTGCTGTTGGTCGCTATTGTTCTCCGTCGGTTTCAGGTAAAAATAGGTAGCACTGCCCCTTCAGGCTCTAGGCCTGCCCTCAAGTACCATGTACTATAAATAGGGGACTCATTACGCCTGGTAGAGGCAAGTTGAGTCTCTTGTCTCAATACTAGCAGTGTTCTACTTCATTGCGGGTGGCTACTGAGTCAGAGCTCAGCAAGCGGTAACCCAGGATCGACATCACTTGCACGTCGACTTCATCTCTACACGTCTTCTAGGACACGTCGAAGTCCTAGCTTGTCGACTTAGTGGGTCTACTGTTGCTGTCAAACCCTTGGCAGTGACATTAGACTCAACTTTCTTTCAATACGGCTAGCAGTTCAGAAGGGACACTGCAAACCACAACCATCGACTGGGTAGACGCCGTTGGCGCAGAAGGAACCACAGAGTTCGATACATCTCTAAAGAACACCCAGCCAATCCCACAGATCGGGATATACAGATTATCGTCACAACAAGAGGCAAAGCACCGACCAACCCAAAGCTGGTGTGCATTCACGACGACAAGTGGAAGGAAGTCCACTGGGATAAAGGACAGTACACTCTAGGAGCAACAGTCCCGCAACTACACGAATACGACACTGAAGGATCAGAGGCTGACGAGCTTCTCGACGAGGAATTAGAAGAACCCGAAGTCGTCTCGGACACAGAGTCAGACGAGGCAGTCAAAGAGATCGACGACGCCTTCAACAGAATCAAGATCACCCCAGTAGAAGAGAAAGCACCAGTATTCCCTATCAGGACCCTCACCCCACTCCAAGGGCTACCCACCGACGCCTTACCATCAGGAGCCAGAATCCCTAGCCACGCACAAGCTATGTCCACCCAAACCACTACAGCTACGGCTGTTGCCGCACAACCACCCACGACCACCCAAAGCGCACCGCAACACATCCAGAACGTCCTCAGACAGGTCCTCAAAAGGACAAGACCACCAGGAGGATCCGGTGGAGGACCAGGAGGACCTGGTGGGCCAGGAGGACCTGGGGGACCAGGAGGACCACCGGACCAGACCCGAATGCACCACAAATGCCGGTGGCAACAGCTGCTGATGTAAAAACCATGGGAGCACTCCCACAAGTCTTCACAGGGGACAGATCAAAGGCGGACGACTTCATCGAAGAAGTGAAAGGGTACCTGCGCCTGAATGCAGACGTAGCAGGGTACAACTCCCCGTTCAAAAAGATCGCTTTTACCCTCACCCTCATCAAAGGGGAAAATACGGCCCAATGGGTCAGAGACATGGGTGAATGGATCGATAGGCTGCACATGCCGCAAGACAACATCCCAGCACTATGGGATCAATTCCTCCTGGAATTTAGCCAACAGTTTCAGGACACCCAAGCGGCTCAACGAGCCCGAAACGAAATCAGAGACTGTCGGATGAAGGGATCCGACTACGACGAGTACATCACCAGGTTTGAAAGCCTGGCAAGGAAAGCCGATATATGCTGGGGAACGAGGAGACCTACAACATCTTCCTCCAAGGGATCCCGGCATCACTCCTGCACGATACTTTGAAACCCCCGATCCCCCTCAACTACCACGACCTTAAGGAGAAGGTCAAAACCATCGCACAAGGGAAGACCATCATAGATGGCATCTTGAAGAAAACCCTCGGGCCCAATCGCCGTTCCAACGATTCAACAACCCGCCCAGACCACCGCCGTTTCAGCAAAGAAACTGGCAGCCGCGATACAACCAAGGGAACCGCCCCCAGTACAACTCAACAAACGCGCCTCCATCAATGAACAACACCCAGTTCCTATGGACCTATCCAGAGGTCGCACCCCTAACAACTGGAGGGGACAAGGAAACTGGAGACAGAGGACGGGACCACCCGCCAGAGGAAACGTGTCTGCACCAGGATATGAGGCAATGCGATGCTTCAACTGCGGCAGAGAAGGGCATTTCGCCCGTGCCTGCCCCGAGAGGCGGCAACCGCCCAGGAACCCCTACAGACAAGGCCCTAGACAGGCCAATCTCATTGACCTCCAAGAAGAAGAAGACCAAGACTACCCCATGGCGGAACCGTCGGAAGGGACCTCGGTGGCCACTATGCGAGCACAACTGGAGGGGATGTCTCTCGACGACCAGATTAAACTGGCTAAAGAAATGGGGGTCGCACAGGATTTTCCCTCTGCCTAATCAGATCGGCCCTGCTTAGGCGGATTCATAGCGACAACGTGTATATATCAGCAAGAAAATCTATGACAGTCCATTTCTATGCACGTTCAATTGCAAAAAGAGCCGAAGGAATAGCCCTGGTAGACTCAGGGGCTACGGAGAACTTTATGAGCCTGGATTATGCCAGATGGTTGCGACTCCCCATTAAGCGACTGGTAAACCCAAGGCCACTATTTAACGTCGACGGGACAGAAAACAAGAGCGGGGCTCTTAAATACTATACCGACCTACAATTCCGGACAGGGACACAAACCACAAACCAGCGGTTTTTCCTCTCGGATCTAGGAGATCATAAAGCGATCTTCGGATACCCGTGGTTCGCCTCTGTCCAACCAAGAATTGACTGGAAAAAGGGGTGGATCGACTTCACTCATCTCCCCATCGTCCTTTCCGCCCCGAACGCTGCAAAGCAGTATATGTACCCTGGACCAAAAATGTACCCCGACCACTCAGAAAGCGAACCGACACATACCTCCTAGGAAGAGTAACAATAGGAGGCACCACGAACGACCCGGGACAAAATGATATGATACCAGCCGAGTACAGACGACACAAGAGGGTCTTCAGCGAAGAGGACTCACAGCGAATGCCCAGCTCCACCATATGGGATCACGCCATCGAACTACTCCCCAGAGCACCTGACACAATGCCCGGACGGTTACTACCCCTTACGCAACAAGAGAAAGCCAAGATGCACAAGTTCGTCCAGGAACACCTAAAAAGAGGAACCATCCGCGTCTCGAAATCACCATACGCAGCCAACTTCTTCTTCGTAAAGAAGAAAGATGGAAAACTAAGACCGGTACAGGACTACCGGCCTGTCAACAAATGGACAAAGAGAAACAGGAACGTCTCGCCCCTTATCCCACAAGTCGTAGACCGGCTCAGCGGATGCACCAAGTTCACAGTAGTCGACGTACAGTGGGGCTACAACAACATCAGAATAAAGGAAGGAGACGAGTGGAAGGCCCCTTCCTTACCCACGAAGGACTGTTCGAACCAACGGTTATGTTCTTTGGTCTCACCAACTCCCCGGCCACCTTCCAGATGATGATGAACACTATCTTCCGACAGGAGGTAGGAGAAGGCTGGCTCTCCGTATACATGGACGACATCCCATCCACACAGCTAAGCGACCATACGAGACAGAGGAACAACACACGGCCCGGCACCGAGAGTACGTCCATCACATGTTGGACAAACTAGAAGAAAACGACCTCTACCTCAAGCCCGAAAAATGCCAGTTCGAGAAAGAGGAAATCGAGTATTTGGGGGTAATCGTAGGGAAAGGCCACCTCCGAATGAGTCCTAAAAAGCTACAAGGAATTGCGGACTGGTCCCCACCAAAGAACCCGACGGACGTCAGAAGTTTCCTAGGGTTCACGGGCTACTACCGATACTTCGTCCCAAACTACTCAAAAATTGCCCGACCCCTACTCGAGCTGATGAAGAAAACGACACCGTGGCACTGGGGAGAGACACAGATGAGGGCATTCGAAGAATTGAAGACAAGGATGTGCAGCAGCCCAGTACTAATCCAACCAGACATCGAGAAGCAGTTTACGCTTCACGTCGACGCATCGGCATACGGCGTAGGCGCCGTACTCTCGCAGGAGGGACAACACAATGACCTCACACCAACCTTGGCCCAGCGACACAAACCAGTACTACACCCAGTGGCATACTACTCAGCAAGTTCACGCCCACGGAACGAAACTACAACATCTATGAGCAAGAATTGCTAGCCGTCATGAAAGCCCTAGCCCACTGGAGACACTACCTAGGATGGACCAAAGTACCCTTCATCATCCGAACGGACCACGCCAACCTCCAATACTGGAAGTCGCCAAGGAATCTAAACCGACGAACTGCACGATGGCACACGGATCTACAGGAATACGACTACATCCTGGAATACATCCCAGGCAAAACGAACACGGCGGCGGACACACTGTCCAGACCATCAAACGTGGATCACGGCGAAAACGACAACAAAGACGTCACAATCATCCCGCCCCACAGAAGTCGAGCGGCACAAACAATCCACGGAAGAACCATCGTACCAAACCTCAAGGAACTCAGACGAGCCATCGTCAGAAGTGCCCACGATACACCCACAGCTGGTCATCCAGGAAGAGACGAGACCCTAAGGAAGGTCCAAGAGCGATATTGGTGGCCGAAGATGAAGGAATGGATCGCAGACTATGTCAAGGGATGTGCAACGTGCCAGCAAACCAAGATCCTGACACACCGCCCACACGTCCCACTCTATCGAATTCCCTCAGAACCAGGCACTCTGCCATTCCAAACCATATCGATGGACCTGATCACTGGACTGCCCCCAAGGCGAGGACTAGACGCGATCCTCACCATCGTCGATCATGGATGTTCCCGTGCGGCCCTATTCCTCCATGCTCCACCAACATAACGGGGCCAGGGATGCCCAGCTCTATCTCGACCACCTCTACCCCTGGTACGGACTGCCCAGGAAAATCATTAGTGACAGGGACCCGCGTTTCACGTCGAGCTTCGGGAAAGCACTCACCAAAAGACTGGGAATCCAGCAGAACCTGTCCACGGTAGCCCACCCCCAAACTGACGGTCTCTCCAAGCGAAAGAACCAATGGGTAGAACAATATTTGCGACTGGTAACAGGTGGACAACCGGACGACTGGACAGAATGGGTGGCAGTTGCCACTGCGGTGCACAATAACCGAGGAACAGCACCACGGACTATCTCCCAACCAAATCCTGATTGGATACGAACCAGCGCTAGGGCCCGGAGATTTGGGGGTCCAGACCAACAACGAGGCGGCAGAACAAAGGACACGAAGAATGGAAGAGGCGCGGGACCAGGCAATAGAAGCAATCAATAGAAAGGCGGCCGAAGTACCCGTAGGACAATACAAGGTCGGAGAACAAGTGTGGTTGGAAGGGACCCACTTGAAACTCCCGCATCAAGGGTCCAAGCTGAACCCGAAACGATACGGCCCTTTCAAGATACTCAAAGAAGTATCCCCGGTCGCCTATCTCCTACACCTCCCCGCCTCATGGATGATCCACCCAGTGTTCCACGCATCCCTACTTACCCCATATAGGGAAACGGACACTCACGGACCCAATTACGCCCGACCCCCTCCTGACCTGATCGATGAGGAAGAACAATACGAGGTGGAGCAGATTCGAGACCATCGCCATCAAGGGCGATCAAAGAAGCTCCACTATCTCATAAAGTGGCGGGGCTATCCTGAAAGCGACAATACCTGGGAACCAGCTGACCAGGTGTACGCCCCGGATCTCCTTCGGGAGTATCACAGGCGCCGGCCCTTGAACAGCATAAAAGGGAAGCAGAAACCCCCGGCAAAGCATCAACCCAGTTCCTCTCCTCTCAACTCAGAACCATTACTCCTCATGTCTTCCCCCGTTCCAATCCCAGTCCCAGCCCCGACCACGGGTGTCACGGCCCCGGAGGTTGTCCAGCCTCCCACCACAGAAACCGCCCCCAGTCAAACCGCTACCGCCCCGCCTCCAACACCATTCGCCTACCCGGCGCGTTCCCCGACCTCGAGACAAATGCATTCTGGGACGGGCCCCTCTCCCCCGGCACCGTACGATCCGTCTTGGAGGATACGAAACCTCGACCCAGCACAACTCCGTCAGCTGGCCGCGGGGCTCGCCTCCACTCTCCAGCAACGGGAGACGCTCTACCAGGACGAGGCACGATGCCTCAAAGACAATTTGAGGACGTCAACCGCGACAACCGCACGCTCAAGGCGCGGATCCAACAAATCGACGGGGAGCCCCTGCTGTGCCCTGACGGGTACTTCGAGAACGAGGGGAGGCTCCCCGACTTCACCATCACAACCCCAGACGGCGAGAAGCCCGCCGTCTTCATCAAGCAGCTCGACGACGGACAGTGGCCGGATTGGCGGCCAATGCAACGGGCGACCATGACGCCCAGGTCATCGAGCTGTACGCGCCCCGAGTTTGACGAGACCCCCTTATCCCCACTCCCGCCATGGTTTCGCGCCCGTCTATGGGGGACAGAAGTCGACTATCACCCCCTGCGCGAGCCATCATCGAGCTGGACGACTGGCCACTCCTCGCAGAGGTCACCAGGTACCGGGTCCTGGATCGCGAATGCGACACGCTGCGCGCTGAGTTGCGCCTGGCTCAGGCGAATCTGGCAGCGTCTGAGACGGCCAAATCGGCATGCGAGGACCACTCATCGCAGCAAAGGCCGGGAAAAAGGTTCCACAGGTGGGAGTGGAGCGGTATCGGCCCCAGTTGGCAAGGCGATCGGCGTGGAGGAAGACAGGATGAGGGCATCCTGTCTAGCGAGGGGTGGTGTAACCGGCCTGGGGTGATGGTTCAACACCATCGCGCCCCTGTAAGTTGCAGAACCGGCCAAATAGAGAGTTCGTGCCCCGTTTCATGTTCGTGCCCGTTTCGTGTAGATCAGCTTGTGATTTCTTGAGCACTTGTGCTGTTGGTCGCTATTGTTCTCCGTCGGTTTCAGGTAAAAATAGGTAGCACTGCCCCTTCAGGCTCTAGGCCTGCCCTCAAGTACCATGTACTATAAATAGGGGACTCATTACGCCTGGTAGAGGCAAGTTGAGTCTCTTGTCTCAATACTAGCAGTGTTCTACTTCATTGCGGGTGGCTACTGAGTCGGAGCTCAGCAAGCGGTAACCCAGGATCGACATCGACTTGCACGTCGACTTCATCTCTACACGTCTTCTAGGACACGTCGAAGTCCTAGCTTGTCGACTTAGTGGGTCTACTGTTGCTGTCAAACCCTTGGCGGTGACACACTAACTAGTTACTGACTGTGAAAATGACTTGACTTTTTTCCAAATTTGGGACGGTTAGTCATCAATCCTTTGAGGACATGAATCTCATCAAATGGGCCTTAGCCACGCTCAGAACATGCCAGTCTGTGCTAACCAGGAGTGTGCACACATCTCCTCTTCCCTCCTCCTCCTTCATCTTCCACACCCCCACACCCTCACTGCTCTCAAATAGGGAATGGCACCGGTACACCATGGGTGTCTGAACCCTGACCCTAACCCACCATTACCTTCAAGCATGTGTATGGGTTCACTGTGGGTTATGCAGGATATCCCCTTGCAACATGCAACCAGGCTGGCACTCGCCCATGCATACCTGCCTGCTTGCACATTCACATTCCTGCCCATGTGCCTACACCTACACCTCCCTTCGCCCACCCACCTGCCCATGCTTGCCTTGCCCACCCATGCTTTCCCACCCATGCCCACCCACCTGCACCTGCCCATGCACACCCACCTGTGCCTTCCCATGCTTGTAAGGTATGCCCCAATCCACGCTCAGATCCTCATTGCCACGCTAATCTTGTGTTCACCACCCCTTCTCACCTCTTGTCCACCACCACGCTTGCCTCCTACATCTCCCCCTCAACTACTGATGCAATATACTGCCTGTGCCTGTCTGTCCACACTTGCCCACCTGTCTCCACCTGCCTGCACCTGCCCATGCACACCTGCACCTGCACCTGCCTGCATGTGCCTGCCTGCCCATGCTTGCCTGCCCATCTCTACCTCCCTGCACCTGCCCATGCGCACCTGCCTGTCCATGCTTTCCCACCCATGCCTGCCTGCCCACCTGCACCTGCCTGCACCTGCACACACTTGCCCCCTCATGCCTGCCTGCCAGCATCTGCCTGTGTGCACCCAACTGTTGGAATTTACAAGGGTATAGCATGTGGTACAGTCGATCCACTGATGGGCAGCTGCACAATCCCTACCTCATTTACCTCTTTCTTTACTTCCATGTGCCATTACTATTAACTAAATGGAATGTAAGTTGTATAAAAAGGCCTCAGAAAGGCCCCATAAAAATCTACAACCTGCCAACACTCACCTGTTCCCGCCTGCCTACACCTGCCTGCGCACACCTGCCTGCCCATGCACATCTGCACCTGCCTGCATGCACCCGCAAGGTTACCTGGCTACCTCAAGGGTACCTGGGTATATAAGTGCCTCCGCATCTCAGTCATCCACAACTGTAATATGGCCATATCCATACCTGCACTGTACCGCAGAGGGGAGAGATACTGAACATATGGACAGTATACAGTCTGCCATATACCGTCCACTACCATACATCATATGGCTGTGGCCATAATACGGACGGTGTGCAGCCCTAATTTGGATGCATTGGGTGAACAAGATTGACATTACCATTGACAATATGTCTGAGGCTGTTCTAATGTCGCACTAGCTTAGGACACTGTTTTTCATATGTAGAATACACAATATGATGCTTTATTATACAATTCACAGTCATGTGAATGTGTTCACAAGTGACTTTTTTCCATACTGGGCAAAGTCAAGTCATTTGAAAGTCACTGACCACCTTGGTCAGTGACTTTTGATGACTTTGATGACTAGTCACTGACTGGCACAACACTGGTGGCAGACCAACAGTTGGCTACTTTCCACATCAGATTACATTATGTCATGGGCCCTGTAGTTTGGCTGAGCATGGCACTTGCCATAGGATAAGCCTTATCACAGCAAAACCCTTTTGATAAGTCATTTTATTCAATGTGAAAACAATAAAAATGAAACATATTACTTGCAGAAATGCAGTCACATGCATTTCCTGTGGCAGAAATTGCTAAGTTGAGTTGTTCATTAACCTTTATTATTTAGTACAACAGAGAAACTCATTTATTGAATGTTATGAATATATGTTGGATTTTACAAATATATGTTAGATTTACAGATATATGTTCAATTTTACAGATGTATGTTTAATTTTACAAATATACTTAGGATATGTTGGGTTTTGACTATTTTTGTTTAGTTTGCTAAATTTTAGGTTAAATTTGGAGAATGTTGAGAAATTTGCAAATAAGGTTTTTCCTGATGTATGTTGCAGAAAGTCATTCTATACTCAAAAAAGTCATTCTATGCTCAAAATAAGTCATTCCATGCTTTAACAAAGTCATAATAGTTGGGAGAAAAAGTACATGTAATTTTATAAAAGATAAAGTATGGAAAGGATAAAGAAAGACATGTTTGAAAAGACAAAGTACAAAAAGGCACAAATAAGACAATTTTGAAAAGACAAAGTACTGACACTTTTCCTGATGTTGCACCTTAGAATGTACCCTAAGGCCTGCTAAATCAACTTAGAGCCATATTTGCTCTTCACTTGAAACTCTGAACAAACCCAGACAGAAAGACACCATCTTTCCCACCCAGAACCTGTACCTAAAGGCCACTAGTAACAGAATTCTAGTTGTCTATATAAACAAGTTGCATACTACAACCTCTGTAATACACATCACATACTATGACCATCTGTAGCACCGAGGAGCTGCTCCTACCAGACATCAGAATCCCCTTCCATTCATGGCCTTTGTGAATCACCAACAAACTAAGTGCAATACAAGATGTAGTCACACCTCTAGACATCACTTCCTAGAGTGACAAGAGAACAGCTGGTGCCACTACCTGCCATTCAGAAGCCACAGCCATATGAGTTCTAAGGACAGAACTCTAAACCCCAATCCATATCAGAAACCAGACTTGGACAAAGGCATCCAAACCCAGAACCAAACCCTCACACTAAGATACATGATGTCCTAGCATGACAAAAGTGCTGTCATTGACCTCAACAAGTGGGATCCCTTGGCAGAGATCCAGTGATACTGCCATCTTGACCATGAGGCCACTGACCTTTAGTAGCAGATTGCAGTGCTGGAAGCTGACCTGGTGGGGGGCAGGGATGGAAGGACCTCTGCAAAGAAAGGCTGGTCAGGGCATGTGTCCCAGAGCAAGTTGGACACCTTGCCATCAAATGCCTCATTCCACAACTTGGACAACAAGCAGGCTGGCAATGGGTAGAGAAGGGTAAAGGATATGGGCATCCATACTAGTGGAGGAGTGATATAACCAGCCTGGGGTGAGGGCCTAGCCCTTATGCCCCTGTAAGTTCTAGACCTGGCCATGGAGCTTAAAGTAGAAGTCAATGTGCATATAATAGTGTCTCCTTGTGATTACATTGGCCTGTGATTGTATGGTACATGTGATAGAGTACCTACTGTACATGTGATTGTGTCCCCTGTACTATAAGTAAGGCTCCCTTGCTGCCTTGGAGTGGCAAGTTGAGTCTCCTGTCTCAATGTCATTGTTTTCCCCTATTCCTTTCATAGAGGTGCTATAGGATGGACTCTATGGCAGTGAAGCCTCTGCTGCAATAAGCCTTCTAAGTTGCTGTGAGCACTTAGCTATCTCTCTATCTTAGTCTTTTGTTGCAGCCAAAGCCTTGGCAGTGACAGAAACAAATATAAGCACAAAGAAAAAAAAAGTTTGGAGAAGCCTACACCCTTTTTAATACTGGATGGGCAAGGCAGGCAAGGTGCAGGCAGATGCACATGGGCAGGTGGAAGCAGGCAGGCAGGTGAGTGTGTAAGTGGGCACAGAAACAGGCAGGCAGGTGCAAGAGGATTGTAGATGTGAACACAAACATAAAGAAAAAAATAAAATAAAGACTACTCACCACACCCTTGCACAGGCAGGCAGGGGCAGCCACAGCAAATGTGGCCAGGCACAGTCAAGTGATGGCACAGGGCAGGGAGCAGAGGGAGGCCATCAATGATACTATACCCACCCCACATATCAGCCACCCCCACCTTTTGGTCAGTCACACTGGTGATGTGTGATTTATTTGAACTCCACCTGCCATAGCTAACACTGCGGGCATTTCACAATATAATCCAATTCAGTTACTCTTGACTGACCAATCAGATTGCAGTATTTAGCTGACTGAATTGGATTATATTGTGAAATGCCCGCAGTGTAAGCTGATGACACATTGGGTGTGTAGAGTGTCCAAAAGGTGGGTCTGTCTGAAGGGTGGGTCCTTCTAACAAGAATGACCATTTATCTATATGTTATCTACATTTAATAGAAGATAATGGAATCTATGGATGATTAAAATAATTATTATGGAAGAGGATGCCACTGTGAGCGTAGCTATTGCTAGATCCAGCACTTCTACCTTACTCGGAAAGGTGCGCTTGACGTCACTGATTGGACGAAAGGGGACGACATGAATTTAGTGATTTTTGACAGATCTTTGGACTGGAAGTAGGATTAACGGATCTGATGGTGATAACATCCCTTGCACGATACCTTAACTAATCCTGTTGGAGCGATGAGCGCTACTCTACTATCGACTAGGTCCGGGAAGAACGAGGTGAACGCCGCAAGAATGCCGCCTCCCTGGATGGGACGGCGCGAACTAGTCAACGATTTTGATAACAGCGTATGGAAAAGGTACCGACCATCGAGACACCGGCGACGTAGGCACGGGGCCATTTGACATGTTGCATGAGTAGTGCAAGCTGAGTGGCATATAGAGATGCATCGTAGGTAATTCAAGGGGCGTCTGAGCAGCCGCGGCCATAAAGGTCTGCTGAGCATTAATTGTTGGGAAGCCGGGATGAACACACGTGCATGCGCACCGTACAAAAGGACACGGTAGCCACGCGATGCAAGGGCGGGTGCCACGTCCTTCCAAATTAATGAAGGATAGATAAGCCGTGAATGAGAACGATCTGAAGGGTGATGCTCAAGAGAGACAGATATCGCAAAGAGCTGATTGGCTACCTTCTTTCCAGCTTCATGGCCGAGTAACCAGTAGCGGACCTGGGACGCACAAGTGCCGCAATGGGGTTACTGAACGAGCGGCAACATACGGGCGGGAATGGAGACGCACATTACCGAAGGGAAGGGAGACATAGGCTCCGCCTGAGTAATAGTCTTCCGGGTAGATGACTGGCCTTGGTTCCTGTCCGAGGCTGTCCAGGGATGGATGAACGCTATCCTGGGGCGCGTGTGGAAACTGAGCGAGAATAGGAAACGAGGATCAAAGGAGATGAGAAGGACAGAGAGTGAGGCATTGAGATGGGTACATGGGGGCATGCTGGAATGAGGCGAGTGCTGTGCCTGGTTAACACGGCACGGCACAGCGTAGACGCAACGCAACGCAATACGTCGTTTCGGTATCGTGTCCGTCCGTGGCCGCCGCGTGGCGTATGACGAGCCAAACAGGCAACAGTTCCGTCCCCGGATGCGACACCACCATGGCACGTGATGGCGGAGAGCGCGTTGCGTTTGATCACTTTGGTCATGTTTGGCTCGTCTCCTCTTCTCGTCATGCTCGATGGTCCTGTTCTCGCGCTGTCCGACATCATGCATGGCATCGCTCCTGGCCCTGCCACCGCAGCTCCTTCACAAGATGATCCAGATCCGGAGAAGATTCCCGGGGCCGAGAGCTCTACACCGGAACCGCTAGATAATGCGCAGATCGAGCTGATGCGCAAAAGAGTTTTGGAACTCATCGTGTCTGGTGCTTCTAAATCAATACGTCCTCCAGTGAGAAGGAGCTGCTAGAAATGGTGCGGTTCCTTCCCTGTTTGTTTGCGATGAATGAATTCCTCCACTAAATCTCGATACCAACAAAGGTCATTCGGCTCACGTCGGCACATATACCTGATGTCACACAACTGTGCACTCAGGCCAAGACAATACAGGAGCTCTGTCGTCAGCGTGATTTCATAATCAAGGAGGTCGAAGAGGAACGGGCTCGTTGGGAGGCCGAGAGACTCGGCTTTGATCGAGTGGCCGAAGCCCTTATCGCCAGACGAAGTCACGGTGGTGAGTCCACTTATCGTGAAGAGGTCCGTCCTCACTTGCTCTGAATAATAAACAAACCGTTTGACGTTCAATTTCAGGAGTTGGAACGTCAAGTCGCCATGCTGGATGCCGATAACAAGCACTTCGGCAAAAGGTAGGCGACTCACCCTCTCGTCCCCGCTATCTCTCCTCGTGCTCACTCCTTCCCTCCCTAGCTCTCAGAATACCACCTAAGGTGCAGTCAGTTGAGGCAGAGCTAGCTCAGCTTCGGCCCGTGCTTCTCATGCAACCATATGCACTCACCCACAGCTTCCCTCCGTCACACAATCATTACTTGCACTCCTCGGCCCACAAAGTTGATATCACAAACGTGTAAAGAGGAGGAAGCAGGGCGATGCAGACCAAGATGCTACTGAAGAGGAACCCGATAATACTGCTATAGCTTCCGGCACGCCTCGGGCCAGACCCAGAGGTGACTATTACCGCCGTCGGGATACGGACCAGTTCGGGACAATCCAAGGCACCGGAGGCGTGCTCAGAAGAAAAGCAGTGCCGCTCTCGCTGATGCCCGCGCCGAGCACGTGCTACTTGCCGCGCGCAAGGTGGGAAGGGAGCGAGCTTCGATTCTGGCTGGATTGGCCCTGCAGCAGGTCGTGACAGGGATAAGGACCTCAAGAATGACACGGATCAAATCGATGCTACCCCCAAAACTCCTCGTAAACACCAAACCGTACGAGTCGGTAACGGATCTAGCACTGGCGTCATTTACTTGAACAGTCCCATCCCCGCAACAGCGGACACGGCATCGGTGGAGCAAGTCTCCTCTGATTTGTCCCCTGCCCAGACCCCCTCACCTTCCGCAAGTCGGCTCGTAATCAGCTGACACAAGGAAGAGCCGCGCGTGTAAATCTCTTACCCATTGGACTCTTGCTTACCGCTGCGTCCACCATCTCAATGATCGATGACGAGGACGAGGACGGTGATGGTGACAGTGCGGAGCCCGACTCGGCACCTCTTGCTTCTTCAAAACCATCAATGCGACAAATCCCAGCTACAAGTTTTGGTAGCCCTGCACCAACAAAGCGTAGGCGATTGGCAAGTAGCAAGCCTGCCCGCTCTCTGGCTCACGCTGTCACCGCGCCCGATGGCAAGGACGCTTCGGAACGGTTGAGAAGAGGGCGCTCCGCGCTTGATGTTCTCGCTGATCAAGCGGCCGTATTCAGTTCACAAGATCACGACAGTGCCTCTACCAAGGATAAGGGGAAGGGGAAACCAAGGCGCCCGACCCGATCGTCCGAACGCGAGCTCAGACGCGGCGGCGCCCACAGTCGACGAGCCGGCACGACAGAATTCTCGTTCACGAGATCAGGGCCTACAACAAAGGCCGCAGGTGGCCCCACATCAGCTGCAATCTAGTTCCGCTCCTTCCGCTCCGACTCAGCCCGCTACTATCACAGCTCGCGACCATGACCCACCCCACCGACAACACCTGAAACCGAACGGTTGTCCCCTCCGCCAATGAATGTGCCCCCACCCACTACCGCGTCACCATCAGCGCATATGCCTTCTACTGATACTTCCCAAGGCACACTGACCACTCCACCCAAAGATGGAGAAATCTTGTTAGCGGATCCCTCACGGACATATGACTGTGCCGAAACACAAGCGACCTAACGAATGTGTGATCCCGTGTAGTGCTGTATCTCTTTGTAGTATCTAGAGCTCTTTATTTCATCGTTGTATTTTGCTCCAATCAAGTTTGAGTGATATCAGCGAATCTCACGACAGGTTTCCGCATGGGCTCATATGGGCGTCTAAATTGTGAAGTTGTCTGAAGCTGCCACTGCCAGTGGCAGGTACTATAACGCTCTCTCATTGTTCATCGTTCTCCGAGCTTCAGTGCCGCTTTTCGGTATATAGCAACTTTTGACTAGATCAGCCTACTTACGAGGTGCAGACACCTCCCAATGGCTGACTGTCTTCTCTTCTGTGTGCACTCGAAGCGACTTGATGTGCGACATCTGGTTGGTTGCGTCAACATCGTCTTACTTGCTGGATTGGGTCCCAGGAAATGTCTACTACGACTGAGGAGATCCACGACCAAAGCCGACTCTTTCGTGGGATGTTAACGCCGAGGGTTTTACCGACCTTGACACTTGAAGGATCGTCGTGGCGACGAGTATCACCAGTGGCCAGAAGAAGCTAGATTGGAGGACTTGCTGGGTGTCCTCGAGTTCCCCATTCATTTTAGTAATCCCTATCGCAGACAGCCAATTGGGAGCTTCTTGTCATGATATCAGAGGGGGTCAAGTTCCCGTGCTGTCCAATGCAGGACGAGGATGAGGGGTTCTGATCTTCATCGTACTACGTTCCTCGTATCACACCGCTTTCCCATCTCATCATCAGATACCAGGTCTACTGACTCACCGGTCCTCGTTACTGTATACCCCAAGCAATCCTTCTGGCTTGCATTAGATTCGTATCCAATGCATTATACACGTTGCCACCCCAATCTGGAAGTGGCCTTCTTCGCTGGCGCTGATGATATAGTCCCTGACCAATGGCTTGGAGCACATCACTAGCTAAGGAAGCATCATGGGGCAATTTACTTGTCAGGAGTGTCGACACCTCATCGAGCTTTCCTGGATACATGGAGCCGCTCCATCGAGCACACCCCGCACCCCACGATTCTCTCGCAAATTGTCGCGCGTTCTTACAATCATGGTTGAATGGTCCGGTATGAATATAGTGATGCAATGGCACTCGGACTCATGTTCATGTATAATTTCTTTTTGCAGATGTGAATATCCCTGGACGTCTGCCGCCTCCAGCTCTTGGGTGAATTTGATCTTGCGTCCCAAAGGCAACTGTTTTCGTGGCGTACATCCGTCGCGACTATGAAAGCTGAACAATCATAAGTTTAGTTGCACACAGTGCGAACGCGACCTTCCTCACAGGACTTCCCGTAAGTTTAACCTGATTGGCGGGCACAATCCGCTCGCAGCAAACACTCCACATAGGGTTGCAAGCTTGAGAGAGAACAGCGTCTCTGACTTCCGCGCTCTTGCCGCCTTTACAAATCGTGACAAGCCTCCGCTTGCTACGATGACATCGCATTAAGGCTGACGCCAACTATGACGACGTCGTAAGTAATACTCCAGATTCGCTTATTATGGAATGACCCCAGCTATTTTCTAGGATAAATACTTTGGGGAAGGATTCGTGGACTGGCTGGTGTTCACCAGTTCCCGTTGCATCTTTGGTTTGGTCAGTTCTTTGTTTCATGATGGTGTACTGTCTCCAATGCATGTGTACCAGTACTCAAAATGTACTGCTTGAGATAGAAACGGGTGTTTTCGTGCTCGTATTTCCCTTGTTAGACTTCTAAATCGTAGTGGTCTCGTAAACTCCGGTGAGCTGAGGTGTCAAACAGTGCCAAATATAGAATAGTGGGTAGTGAGCAACGGTAATAACAACCGCGAGAGTGTTCTGTATTGCGCCTGTCATCAGCATGCCTGTTCGTGGAGGCCCTCATTCCTTTCGGTGAGCTGC
>WTXH01000221.1:0-58532 GCA_022376555.1 Russula compacta
TTATTTTCCCAGTCAATCGGGGATAACAGTTTTCTTGACGCCACGTGGCATTATACAAAAATAGATGGATATGGATTTGACCAGGTAATGACAATGGACGTGCTCACAAATATTTAGGAGGGATCGCACAAGAAATTAGGACAATCAAGCGGAGACTCAAAAATATATGTTATGTAAGCTTGCGGTACGCGAAGCGAAAAGCGTCCAACTTTTGAACGTCCTTGGTGGTCACATTGTGCAACACGTGCGCAACAAATTGAGCTTCACCCTCCGACGCTGCATCCCCAGTGTTCATTCAGGGAAGTCAGATGGCCCCAGAATCGATCGGACTCACCCAAGATTTATCTCCTCGTACTCCTGGGTCATCAAACTCACCAGATGGCCTTTCGGATGGCTCAGAGTCCATTGAAGTACCAAGTCGAGGTGGGTCTTGTGCACAATGACTGTGACAAGCAGTGGCTGATCAAGTATAGACCAGGTGGCTATTAACAGGCTCCCAGACGATGCCCTCTTGGAGATATTTTATTCCTATAGGGAGGAGTCCGGACACCGCCCTCAGTGGAGGTGGAGGTGGTGGAAAAAGCTGGTGGACGTATGTCAAAGATGGCGACATATTATCTTTGCATCACCGCATCATCTGAACCTGCGAATTGGATGCACTGCAAGAACACCCACAAGGACGTCCCTGGATATCTGGCCGCCGTTCCCTTTCACTATAACTTGTTTTCCCGGGGAATTGGATGAGGAGGGTCAAGATAATATCATTGCGGCATTCGAGCACCATGATCGCATAATCGGGATTACCATTCAAGATCAAAAAAGTCTTGCGTTGGAAAAATTCGCCGCCATGATACAGGGACCATTTCCGGTTCTGACAGACCTTTGGCTTTCGTCGAGCGACGAGATAGCGCTGGTTCTTGACGAGGAATTCCTGGGGGATCAGCGCCACGTCTTCGAACATTCATCTTGCAGAACATTGCATTTCCGGCATTCCCCCGACTTGCTTTGTCTGCCACTCACCTTTCTTCTCTTATCCTTCGTGATATCCCGATCGCCGGATACATTTCACCCGAGGCGATGGCCACTTGTCTGGCCACGTTGCCCAGTCTCAAGTGGCTTATCATTGCATTCCGATCTCCTCTATCTCGCCCTGACCGAAATAATTTGTCTCCACCAACCCGCGCTGTCCTCCCCGCACTCATCCACTTTATATTCAAAGGCATTAGTGAATACTTGGAAGACCTCGTTGCCCGAATCGATACCCCCAAACTCGCCCAGCTCGATATAGATCTCTTCATGGACCTTATGTTCCAGATTCCACAACTCTACAAATTCATCGCTCGTCGCGCAAAAATATTCGGGCCGTTCAATACAGCTAGTGTCACGTTTTTTGCTACACGCATCCGAATTTTCCTTGGAGATGTTGAGTTGCAAATTAGTTGCAGAGAGCCAGACTGGCAGGCCTCGTCGATGGCTCAGGTATGCAACCAGCTATCACCTCTCACCTCTCATGTGGAATTGCTCGAGATCCGTGAGGAAACGCCTGGGCAAGCACGGCAGGGGAATGGAATCGACCCCACCCAGTGGTTCGAAAGTTTTGACTGCTTTCCCGCCGTGCAAGATCTGTATATAGATGACGAGCTGAGGCCACTCATTCGGCGGGCCCTGCAAGAGCTCACAGGGGAAATGGCCACAGGGGTGTTACCTACTCTGCGTAGACTTTACTTCAAGGGGCCGTCGCTACCCGGGTCTATACGAGAAGACATACAAACATTCATCGCTGCGCGTCAGAATTCAAATCACCCCGTCGAAGTCCACTGGGATCAATGCATTGATGGGTTATCACTCTCCACCCCGTCGTTATTACCATCTGTTATTATTACCGACTAACTCTCTGCGAATCCAGTCTACGTCTCCTTATTGATATCTGAAAGACATCTGTTACTGTGATGACCGTCCTCGCGTTGTGGCCGAATGCGCTGGACTGTACCATCAGAGCTCTGTTGATATACTCTATTTACGATGTTTGTATTTAGCCAAGATGATGTTATTGCGGTGGCAAGTTCGATGGATATCTTATCAATTACAGTAAGACATGCGACAAGAACGGGAGATGTGAAGCGCGTTGAAAGGGGCATGCGAATATTCAACAAGATCCCCACACAAAAATCGATGCATGCATGTGACGACAATTCATGCAGCAAATCCTCTCCGAGCATATGCGCAAGCACATCGTTGCCCTCGTCCGCAGGTGCCTCGTACACCTCGAACAAGCCACTGTCCGCATTGCCACGTCCAGCACGAGCCGTCCCAGCGTGCGTGTTCATGCTATCACCCTTGCCATCCTTGCCGGCCGCGCCGCTCTTCCAGCCTACACCACGGCCTCGAAGACCTCCTTGCGACGGTCGAGCAAGATGTCGAGCTCGACGTCGCTGATGACGCTGCGGTTACCTGCGGCGGTGCTCTGCACGCATGCCTCACCAGCCTTGGCACCACCACCGATCGGAGTCTTGAATTTGCCTGGCTAGGTAAAAAATCACTTTTTTCAGTAAAGGCAAACGCATATGCGCGTAAGGAGAGGCGGTCATCGTGGTAGATAGGTAGGTACCTTTGGTGATGACGAGTGCCTCGAGTTGGCGCTTCTCAGATGCACGCTGCATGATCTTGTCTGACCAGCCGGAAGATAAGCATGGGCTTCGTCTGCCCGATGCAGTGTGCCCGATCTCGCGCCTGCAAGTTGGCATTAGACACCTTATTGAAAACCACTACGCACCTAATTCTGGTCGTAAAACACAACCATGTCCGCCGCGGTGAGGTTGATGCCCAGCCCATCCGCACGCGTGCTCAGGTGAAACAGTCGTGGCGCGCCCGGCTTGTCGCCCCCAAGCTGGAAACGACCCATCTCCGCACGACACTCCAACGGGCCCATCGAACCATCTATGGGGCACAGTGGCCAGTGCTTGAACTCGCGCGCCCAGTCTAGCCGTCGCACGTCGCCGTGAGTAGATGAAGTGCACTGAGGATGGGAATGGCTGCCTCAATAACGACAAGGATCGTGACGAACTGCGAGAACACGAGCGACAAGCACACAGAGTTCAGCGTCCGCATACAAAGCTACGTTTCACCGAAGAAAAGGAAAGGAAAGGCAAAGGGACGCACACTTTGTTTTGAACGCGTGCGCTGCCCCGAGTACCAAGACAGACTTGCGATGCCGCCCCAGCTCTTGTGAGTACGCGGCCCACCCTACTCGTCTTCCCGTCCTTCACCCATCGATATTCTCGGAGGAGGGTCTCAACACCTGATCCGGTCCCAGAGCCGATGGGCCCCCGTCGAGCGAGTCCGGCTTGAATTGCAGCTAAGCAGCCCCCCAACTCTAACCCTGCAGTCACGCACAACATGTATGTGGACGCAAGACGCAAGTGTACAACACGTGCGCAACTTTGAGCCTCACCCTCCAACGCTGCACCCTCAGTGATAAACACTTACCAGCATATTCCAGGAAGTCTGATGGCCCCAGAATCAATCACCATCGCCCAATCCTTATCTCCTCATACCTATGGGTCATCAAGTTCGCCAGATGGCCGTTCGGATGGCTCAGAGTCTATTGAGGTACCAAGTCGAGGTGGGTCCTGTACACCAGACATTGTCTGTGATAAGCAGTAGCTGATCAAGTGTAGACCAGGCAGCTATTAGCATGCTCCCGGATGATGCCCTCTTGGAGATATTTCATTTCTATAGGGAGGGGCCCGATCCCCTCCCTTTCTGTAGGTGGAAGTGGTGGAAAAGCCTGGTGAACGTATGTCGGAGATGGCGACATATCATCTTTGCATCACCGCACGGTCTGGACCTGGAACTTGCATGCACTGGGAGGACACCCACAAGGACGTCACTGGATGTCTGGCCACCATTTCCCATCGCCATACTTTCTTTTTCCGAAGAGTTGGATGATGAGGGTCAAAATAATATCATTGCAGCACTCAAGTACCATGATCGCCTAATCCAGATTAGCATTGGATGTAGAAAACGTCTTGCGTTGGAAAACTTCGCCGCTATGATCCATGGGCCATTTCCGGTTCTGACAAATCTTGTTCTTTCATCAGCCGATGAGATGGCGCCGGCTCTTCACGAGGAATTCTTGGGCGGATCTGCACCACGTCTTCGAAGATTCGCCTTGCAGAACATTGCATTTCCGGCATTCCCACGACTTGCTTCATTTGCCCCTCACCTGTCCAGACTTGAGCTTCATCATATCCCGATCGCTGGATACATTTCACCCGAGGCGATGGCCACTTGTCTGGCCACGTTGCCCAGTCTCGAGTGGCTTCACGTTGGATTCCAATCCCCTCGATCTCGCCCCGACCGAATAGGCCTGTCTTCACCAACACGCGTTGTTCTCCCCGCACTCTTTGACTTTTCCTTCAGAGGCGTGAGCGAATACTTGGAAGACCTCGTTGCCCGAATCGATACCCCCAAACTCGCCCAGCTCGATATAGATCTCTTCATGGACCTTATGTTCCATATTCCACAGCTCTACAAGTTCATCGCCCGTGCAGAGGGAATCAGGCTCAATCCAGCGCGTGTGACGTTTTCCGCTGAACACATCTGTATTGTCCTTGGAGATGTTGAGTTGCAAATTATTTGCAGAGAGCCAGACTGGCAGGCCTCGTCGGTGGCACAGATATGCAACCGGCTATTACCTCTCACTTCTCATGTTGACTGGCTCAAGATCAGTGAGAATACGCCTGGGCACGCACAGCAGGGGAATGGCGTTGACCCCACCCAGTGGTTCGGAATTTTTGACTCCTTTCCCGCCGTGCAAGATCTGTACATACATGACAAGCTGAGGCCACTCGTTGCACGGGCGCTGCAAGAGCTCACAGGGGAAACGGCTACAGAGGTGTTACCTACTCTGCGTAGACTTTACTTCAAGGGCACGTCGCTACCCGGGTCCATACGAGAAGACATACAAACATTCATTGCTGCGCGTCAGCATTCGAATCAACCCGTCGATGTCCGTTGGGAGTGATGGGTCATCACTCTCCACTCGTTATTAGCATTTGTTATTGTTACCCACTAACTCCCTGTGAATCCAGTCTACGCCCGCTTATTGAAATCTGAAACACACCTATCATTGTAATGACTGTCCTCGCGCTGTGCCCGGATGTGCTGGACTGTGCCGTCAGCGCTCTGAAAACCAGCTTCGCACAGACATACGGAAACAATAGGTGAAATACCCTATGTACAATGTGCAATATTTGTACTATCCAAGGTGATGTTATTGCGACGGCGAGTTGGATGGATATCTAACTAATCAATATATACGACAAGAACAGGAGATGTGTCATGAATGGATCTGAGATGTGCGCTGAAAGGGCATTTCGAGTACATGAATAAAGAAAGAACACGGAAATGAGGAAAGCAATGCACAGAAATTAGATAACAGAATGCAATCCTCACACAAAAATGACAACGATTCATGCAGCGAGGTCCTCTCCGAGCATATGCGCAAGCGCGTGCCCCCTTCGTCCCTGATGCCTCGTACACCTCGAACAAGTCACTCTCCGCATTGCCACGTCCAGCACGAGCCATCCCAGCGCGCGCGTTGATGCCGTCACCCTTGCCATCCTTGCTGGCCGCGCCACTCTTCCAGCCTACGCCACGGCCCTCGAAGACCTCCTTGCGACGGTCGAGCAACATGTTGAGCTCGGCGGCGCTCAGCACGACCTCGATGTGCTCGTCTTCGAGCTCGAGCAGCTTTCGGTCTTGGACCGCCACCGATCGGCGCCTTGAACTTGCCCCGGGCAGATCACACTTTTTAGCAAAAGGCAGACACCCAAGCGCCCAGGAGATCGGATGATCGTCGTAGATGGGTAGGTCGGTACCTTTGGCGATGACGAGCGCCTCGAGTTGGCGCTTCTCGGATGCACGCTGCGTGATCTTGTCTGACCAGCCGGAAGATGAGCACAGGCTTCGTCTGCCCGATACGATGTGCCCGACCTTGCGCCTGCAAGTCTATTTGTGGGTCCTGCGTCATCCATCGTGTTGGCATTAGCTACCTCAATGAAAACTACTACTCACCCGATCCTGGTCATAAAACACAACTGTGTCCACCCCGGTGAGGTTGATACCCAGCCCACCCGCACGCGTGCTCAGGAGAGAAAGCCGTACCGCACCTGGGTTATCATCACCTTGCTTGACACGATCCACCTCCGCGCGACGCTCCAACGGGCCCGTCAAACCATCTATGCGGCACAATGGTCAGCGCTTGAACTCGCGCGCCCAGTCCTACCGTTGCACATTACCGTGCGTAGATGAAGTACTGTGGGGATGAGAATGGCTACCTCAATGATGTCAAGAATCGTGACGAACTGCAAGAACACGAGCACCTTGTGCCTACGTGCAAAGAGTACGTCGAGGAGCCACTCGAGGACCATCATCTTCCCGTTCGCGTCGACCAGCTGCTCGTTCACGACCGGCAGGCAAGTCCCCGAGTCCAGAGGCCAGTCGAACAGGAACCGGGTACGAGTACACTTTGCGTAACTGAATCACGACGTTTTGAAGGTGCATATTGTGACCTTCTTCACTGTTCCCCCAGAACGACAAGCACAGAGAGTTCAGCGTCCGCAGTACAAGGCGGCATTGTGCCGAGAAAAGGAAAGGCAAGGCAAAGGGACGCAAACTTGGTCGCGGAGGCAATGCTGCCTCGGCTCTTGCGAGTACGTAGGCCCGACCTGTCTTCTCGTCTTCCTCAATATCGCGTGCAATCCGGAAAGTGGTTCCTCGATGGAAGCGTCAATGGCGTCTTTTTGCCACCGCCTGTGTCCTGAATGAGTTATTGAAGGAGGTTGCACGGGATAAGCGCGAGGGGTGTGTTGCAGAGGGAGTTGTAGAGGAGGGTGTGGAAGAGCAACCGCCAAATTTTTGCAAAGTCCAAGTTGACTCAAAGTCACCCGGTACTTCGTCCACCCGTCTACCCTACCTCCACGACGCTATGAGCTGAGCAAGTCACAGCAAAGCACGCAGCGTCGTCTGCATTGAGGATCTCATCCAAACGTGGTGGCAAGCAACGTTCGGAACCCTGAGCGAGAGGCAGCGTTCCCACCTGAAACGGATCCCAAAGCCAAACCGGAAGAGCTGCGAGCGAGCAGATGCCGTTGCCAGTCCTGTGCTCTTGCCGGTCTTTCACCCGTTGATATACTCAGAGGTAGGCCTCCTCAACTATGCCATGAACGCTATCCACCCTGATCCACCCCCAAGCCGACCCATCCGGTCAAGCAAGTCCAGTCTGAATAGATGGTTACACCCAAGACCAGACCCCTAACCCTGCACGCCAACGCAAGACGCCACGCCACTCTTTCACATCAAGCGGCTCGCGAAGAACCAACCGTTGCCAGAGCCCGGACTGGAATATGACTCTTACACGCTCGCCTCATGAAACACGTTGGTCAAGAAAGAAGAAGCCAAGAAAGAAGCCACGAGAGATGCAGATCGGTCTTCTCGTCCCCAGTCATCTTCCAATCCCCGCCAAAGCAGCGGTAAGCCCATCCCGGGTGGCAGAGGCAAAACATCGCTCATCATCCACTTCACGCCATTGCCGCCGGTACAAGGCAATCTCGCTGGTTCGTCTGGCAGGCTCACCACTGTAGCCCCTGGTTCCTCCGTTGGTCTATCACGCTCTCCCGAGGATTATCATGGCAGCCACCGCAAGTCAGGTCAAAAATCACACTGGCACTCCCCTGGGTTAACCTCGCCCACGCCCTTGCCTCGCATCCAGGCGACACCGCAACTCGCGCTTGCGACATGATACACCCCCGCTACCCACATCTGCACCAGAACCGACCTCAGTACCGGCACCCAAACGCTCTTGGGTTCCGTTCCGCATACAAGGTGGCACCGCGTCGGCCTCGTCCCATGGAAGCCCCTCGCGCGCGGTATCACACGAGCCAATTCCTGTCATGCCCCGTGGGTCGCTTCATGACCTGCTCACCGCGATATCGACCATGGCGCCCGATGGGGGCGAGCGTGAGCACAAGGATGGCGGTTGAGGTGGTGCGCACGCAGAGGCGATAATCCCTCCCGCGCTGCCACTAATCCCGGTGTAATTCTGGCTGCTGGGGTTGCCGGCGTATAAAATGGACTTGGCAGAGCAAGTGCGAAGCGCGGCGGACCACTCTGAGGGTGACGACGACCGACGGCAGCGGCGGCGGCAGCATTGCGATAGCCAGGCATCGTCCGCATCGTCTGCGTCTTTGGCTTCTCGTCTCCTCCCGCAGCCGCCGCAGCCGCAACCGCCACCGCCTGTGTTCCTTGCGCTCTGTGTGCAGCGCGCGTGCGTGCCGTATACGCCTGTATTTCAGGGCATTGATCTGCGCGCCGTACGACTGCTCGGCACGCGCGAGAAGTTTGCTATGCGTGACGCCGTCAGCGTGCTCGTTCGGCTTGGGGCGAGGGTCGCGGGCGCTGAGGCGGGCGGCGATGCGTGAGAGGGGAGATGTGGAGCCCTAAGCTACGTTTTGTTCTTGAATGTTGGTGTATATATGTGTGTGTATAAGTATGCCCTGAGGGGGAAGCGAGCAGTTCGCTAACGAACCATGCAGGGCATTATCTTTTCGCCATCATGTACCAACTAGTTTACTATAGCATTACACGGGATTCGAAGCCACTATCAACTCGATCCCCAGGATATGCATCCAGATGCATACAATGCTTTCCTTTTATTAGACTAGGCTAATTTTGCCGTGCGGGGACTGTAGCAACCGTAACGGGCTTTTGCTCGCTACTGCCTCGGATCGTGGCTCCCAGTTCCCAGTTCCCATTACGAACACCCCAATAGCAATCTGCGAAGTTATTGATCACAATATCTTCGAACAGTACATGTTGATATACTGGCTCACGCAGGTGAGGGTTGAGACTATTGGAAGTGAATGGTAGCTGCAACTGGGTAAGCCTATGCTTACACAGGATGCATTGGGGGGATAAAAGAGTCACCTATTGAATTCTAGTGGCCCTGGATCAAAGACAGTAGGATCGAGCTTATAACACCACAATACCAAGTTGATGACAGATTAACGGTCAGTGCGGCATTTGGGGGCGCAAGCGCCTCAGGACGCGGTCGAAAACCAGCTCCCTGGAACCAACTCCTTTGCACAGCGATCGGGCGTAATTCCAGAGGGTGTTCATCCGGGTTCAATGGGGGTGCGGGGAGGGTGCAGGTGGCCAGCTTTGTTGAGGACTGGCGCGAAAATCGACGAGCGTACGGGACCGTGCCTGAGAATCAAGACGGACGATGCAGGCCCCGGAAGGGTTGATCGCTGCGCTTACTGCGCGAGCCGCAAAAAGACCTTTGAGGCTCATGTTGAAAATTCTGGTACAACGCAAACGACGCGTGTTCCAACAGCATTCAGCGATATTTGAGTAGACTGGTGGAAGGTCGTGCATCTGTTGGTTTCATTCACGAAATACTGTAGTGAAGTGGTTTCCCAACGCGTACGTCTATCGCGGGTGCGGGCGTGGCGGTGGTGCCAGCATTAGAGATCTTGCCGATGGACAAGACTATTGAGCGAATGTTGAGATGGATACTTTCAGGAAGTCCATGTTGGTTTTCGTGTACCGCAGTGAGTGCGTTAGCACGCCTCGGGACACGGTCCTGTGCTGGGATTTGCCTCGTGCGAGTCCCAAAAAGATTTTTTGGAACATGTAGGCTTCGTGCCTACAATACGATACTGCCTTTATTATATTCTCACTATACGGTTGACTCACCCTCGTCCCTCTTCAAATGGACGCTTTTATTGTAGCCTCACCGCCGTGTTAAATGCGGCACACTCCAAATAGAGCAAACACAACGTACGCTTTTATTGATGCCTCGTTACTTACACCTTATCGGTCTTAGCTGTGTCTCATACATATCAATGGCCACTTTACTATAAGGATGAAACATGTATTGTTGACTGTGTAGCTAAATAGCGCGATGTGCGCTCGAGCAAATATCATCCAGTCTTTGATAACTCAAAGTCCCCCCTATCGTGTGCCGTTCTCGTCTCAAGCCCCTATCCAATTCCGTCTTGTGCTCTTGTGCTCGTGCTGTTCACTGCTGCTTCCCTCATCCCATCCCGCGTCGCACCTGTAACCCGTCACAAGGTTATGGGCCCTGGTCGCTCATAAATTCATCAGCACGTATCCTCGTTAAAACATTAAAAGCTTACCTATCATTCTACTTTTGAGCATTCACAAAACATGGGCGAAGAACGGTTACGACTACCCAAGCTAGCGGGCGATGGGTCCAACTGGATCACCTATCGCGACCGCATTCAGTGGTCAATGAAAATGAGGGGTCTGGGTGACCACCTCACGCACAAGACGATCACTAGATCTTACCTCGACGCCAGCGACATAGGCGGATTCACTCCGGCCCAGCGATGGACCAGAGATGAAGTGACCGCCAGCGGTCTGCTGGACGCGACGATCCCCGACGAGCTTTTTCGGGAGATCAAGAACCTCGATACCGTAATGGAGGTTTGGGCGAAGTTGAAGGATTTGTTTGAGGGAAAGTCGAGGAGCGTCATGGTCGATCTGGGGAGGAAATTCCAGACGACACGCTGCGGGGAGGACGATGATGTACGTGCACACTTCAGCAAACTTGCTTACCTGCGGGACAAGTTGGCAGCGCTCGGGAGAGCAGTAAGCGACGACGAATACGTCGCAGTTCTTATTGGTTCTCTGCCTCCATCTTACGACTCTCCTGTCGACGCCTTGACATCATCGTGCGACGTCAACAACATCGACATCACTCCTACCGCCGTTATTCGCGCAGCCACAAGAGAATACGAAAAACGCACCCTCAGAAAGGAAAACAAAGCCCAAGATGAAGCCTTCGCCGCCACCACCACCGAAACCAACAAGAAGTCCAACAAGAAGAACGTCGAATGTTACAATTGCAAGCGCAAGGGCCACTACAAGTCGGAGTGTTGGAGGAAAGGAGGCGGCAAAGAAGGCCAAGGACCCCACAAAGACAAGGACAAGGCCAAGGACGACAAGGAGAGCGCCAACGCCGCAGAAGAAAAGGCGTCATCCGAGGATGAGTCTTTCGCGGCGATCGTCGAAGTCGATAACGACCATGAAGAGTTGGAGGAAACATATGACATGGAGTTACCCCCAGAAGTATACACGTCACTTACCGAGAACAAATCAGAAACAGAGTTGTTCGACTCTGGAGCGACCCGCCACATTTCACCATTCCAGCATCGATTCACAAACCTACGCTCGATCCCTCCCCGAACAATCAAAGCCGCCAAGGGCAGCTTCTATGCCACAGGTATTGGTGATCTAAAGATTGATATCCCTAACGGATCTTCAGCGACGCCCGTCACTCTCAAAGAAGTCCTATACGCACCTGATATCCGCTTGACTGTGGTCGCCTTCTGCAAGATCGAAGACGCGGGGTACTCAATCACCTTCAAGAACAAGATCTGCAGCATCAAGAACGAGAAAAGCCGTAAAACAATTGGAAGAATACCTCGTAGCCAAAACGGTCTATATCTCGTCGATCACTCAGTTATCTTAGCTGCCGTACAAGATCAAGTAGATCTTCTCACGGCCCACCGGAGACTCAGCCACATCTCAGCCGACGCGATTCGCACTCTCGCTCGCACTAACGCAGTCACTGGGCTGCAGCTAATAGATTCCCATTCCACTCTTACTTGCGACTCGTGTGAACATGCTAAGGCAACACGCAAAGTCATTCAAAAAGTCTCTGGGGCGCCTTCAGCTCAGGCTTTTGGCGACGAAATCCACACCGACGTCTGGGGGCCAGCACCTGTCTCTACGCTAGGAGGCCGCAAATACTACGTCACCTTTACCGACGACTTTACTCGATACACTCGGCTGGAGCTCTTGCGCAGCAAGGATGAAGCCTTCAAGGCCTACAAAACATTCGCGTCATGGGCGCAAACGCAGCACAAAGTCAAGATCAAACGTCTTAGATCTGACCGCGGTGGCGAATACACCGGTAACTCATTCACAGATTTCTTGAAGTCGCAAGGCACAGAGCGACGACTTACAACACACGACACGCCTCAGCACAACGGCATCGCAGAGTCGCTGAACCGTCGACTACTCGAACGAGTTCGCGCTGTGTTGCATTACGCACAACTGCCTAAGTCCCTGTGGGGCGAGGCGATTCAATCAGTAGTATGGGTCAAGAACAGGGTCACCACTCGGGCACTCGGTAATGTAACCCCATATGAACAGCTGTGCGGTTCGAAACCTGACCTCAGCGGGGTACCCGAGTGGGGACAGAGGGTCTGGGTTCATCAAAACTCAGGATCCAAGTTGGATGCACGCGCTGCGGAGGCGCGATGGGTCGGTTTCGATGCTGATAGTACCCATGCACACAGAGTTTATTGGCCGGACAAGAACCGCATTTCAGTCGAACGCGACGTCAAGTTCGTCCCAGCAACTGTCAGCATCCACGCCCCTCCTCCATTTATTCCAAACTCGACTTCCACCGCAACCACGCCATCGCCAACCCAGCCAACGACCACGCAAGCACCAACAGCATCCCAGCTCCCAACACCGCCTGTCAGTAAAGTCATCACAAGTACAAGTAAAGAAAAGCAACGCGCAGCACCATTACCGCCACCAGCCACCGACAGTGGAGAAGAAGAAAAGCCAGACGAAGAAGAAGAAGAAACGACAGCACCAGAACAACAAACCGTCACCCAACAACCATCAGCACCAGCCGTACGAAGATCCTCACGCATCGCTCAAATACAAAGCACCAACACACCGAAGAACAAAAACAAAAACAAAATAAAGTCATCCAATGAAGATTCCCCACAATTTATCGACGACGGAGTGTTCAGGGGCTATCACCCTGATTATAGGGGTAACCCTCCAGCCGCGCTCCTAGCAGACGATGAGCAGGCTCTTGCCTTTCATGTTGCCCTCGACGCACTCACCGCATCAGCCGCGCAGGAAATCTGCAGCGATCCGAAGACACTTAAGGAAGTTCAGTCACGCCCGGACTGGCCTCTTTGGAAGGAGGCCATGGATAAGGAGATGGACACTTTGGACAAGGCCGGCACCTGGAGCACCGTCACGCGCCCGCCCAACAAGAACGTTGTAGGCTCCAAGTGGGTCTTTCGTATCAAGCGCAAAGCCAACGGCGCTATCGACAAATACAAGGCGCGACTAGTTGCGCGCGGATTCACGCAAGTGCACGGCGTCGACTATCTCGACACTTATTCGCCCGTAGCCAAGCTTGCTAGTTTCCGTTCAGTTCTAGCTATGGCCGCACGCCACGACTGGGACATCGAGTCCTTCGATTTCAATGGCGCCTACCTAAACGGGACGCTAGGAGAAGGGGAGGAGATATACATGCAGGAGCCCCCCGGGTATGAGACTCAGGGGGAGATATCCGTCAAGCGACTCCACAAGGCGCTCTACGGATTGAAGCAAGCCGGGAGGAAGTGGTATGAGGCGCTATCATCCGCGCTCACTGCTCTAGGCTTCCGTGTCAGCGATGCTGATCCAGGCGTATTCACCGCCCGCCCTGACCATCATATCGTCATCATAGTCGTCCATGTTGATGACTGCGTCTTCACAGGCAGCTCCCCTGCCCTCATCGCCGAGTACAAGCACAAGCTCAACGAGTGCTACTCCCTCACTGATCTAGGACCAATTCACTGGCTCCTAGGCATCAAAATCACTCGCGATCGCCCGAAGCGATCCATTTCCCTTTCCCAAACAACTTACATCGACTCCATCATCGCGCGTTTTAATCTGAACAATGCAAAGTCACATGGGACTCCCATGGTACCTGGAATAGTGTATTCCAAGCATGACTCACCGTCTGACGCCACAGAAGCAGCGCAAATGAAGAAAGTGCCATACCGCGAGGCCGTAGGCAGTCTCATGTATGCCGCCGTAGCCACACGCCCCGACATTTCGCACTCAGTATCTGCACTTTCTTCATTTGCGCTGCTTCTGTGGCGTCAGACGGTGAGTCATGCTTGGAATACACTATTCCAGGTACCATGGGAGTCCCATGTGACTTTGCGTTGTTCAGATTAAAACGCGCGATGATGGAGTCAATGTAAGTTGTTTGGGAAAGGGAAATGGATCGCTTCGGGCGATCGCGAGTGATTTTGATGCCTAGGAGCCAGTGAATTGGTCCTAGATCAGTGAGGGAGTAGCACTCGTTGAGCTTGTGCTCTTGTGCTCGTGCTGTTCACTGCTGCTTCCCTCATCCCATCCCGCGTCGCACCTGTAACCCGTCACAAGTCCACCATCTCCATTTTTGACGACGTGGAGCATGCGCACGTTGGGAGGTGGCAGTCTGGGCCAGATGAATGTGCCAACCTACTAAGAACGCACTCGATCATCGTTAACGATACCTGTACAGAGCCCGTCTGGGAAGGGCGGCACCCATGAGAAGGGGGTCTCCTTGAGAGATATTTCATCCGGTTCATGTGTGGGACCACGCGCTCGCCAGATGACACCAGCTACTTCGGTGACCTTGTATAGGCGCTTTGTAAATTTGATGACGACGGCCTGGATGATCGACGAGGAAAGACAAGGGCGATAAGAGCGTGGGAGGACTGAATGGTAAGTGGGTCAAAGAGTGCAAGGAAGATGTTGTGAGGAGGCGCTGAGAGGCACAAAGAGGTTCGTGGGCCCAAGGAAGGTGCCGCTGATGACGGAGGGTAGACGAGTGTCTTGTCGTATTCTCGAAGACAAAGTTATTTTACACTACACGAAGCAAGTTAAATCAATCCCATCCGTGGCTCGGGTATCTTCATTGTCTTGATCATGAGCCATTGAGCCGAATATGAGTACTGAGTGCTCGGCTTTCAGCTGTGGTCAGCGTTGGCATGTGGCCAGTGATGGTGCTGGGGACCTGAGAGCAGCAGACGTGGGGTGTCCTGGGTCCGACGAGGCCAAGTACATCACATGTGCAACACGTGCGCAACATGAGCCTCACTCGGAGGCTGCACCCCCAGTGATAAACTCTACCAGTTTTTTCAGGGAAGATCGATGGCCCCAGAATCGACTGGTATCACTCAATATCTATCTCCTCGTACCCCTGGGTCGTCAGGTTCACCAGATGGCTTTTTGGATGGCAAGGGGTCCATTGAAGTACCAAGACGAGGTGAGACTGGTACACAATGTCTGTGTTAAGCAGTGGCTGATCGAGAGTAGACCAGGGGACTATTAACATGCTCCCGGACGATGTCCTCTTGGAGATATATCGTTTCTATAGAGCGTTGCCTGATTACACCACTCGGTGGAGGTGGTGGTGGTGGAAAAGGCTGGGGGACGTATGTCAAAGATGGCGACATATCATCTTTGCATCACCGCATGGTCTGGGCCTGCGACTTGCATGCACTGACAGAACACCCACGAAGACATCACTGGATATCTGGCCCCAGTTTCCCATCAAACATATTTTGTTCTTCCAAAGCGTTGGATGATGAGGGTCAAGATAATATCATTGCAGCACTCGAGCACCATGATCGCGTAATCGAGATTGAGATTCGAGATCAAAAATGTCTTGCGTTGGAAAACTTGGCCGTCGCGACACAGAAGTCATTCTCAGTGGTGGAATATCTTCATCTTTCATCGACTGATAACATAGCGCCGGTTCTTCACGAGGACTTCTTGGGAGGATCTGCGCCACATCTTCGAACATTCGCCTTGCACAGCATTGCATTTCCGGCATTCCCCCAACTTGCTTTGTCTGCCACTCACTTATCCTATCTTGCCCTTCTGAATATCCCGATCGCCGGATACATTTCACCCGAGGCAATGGCCACTTGTCTGGCCACGTTGCCCAGTCTCAGGTGGCTTTCCATTGGACTCCAATCCCCTCAATCTCGCCCCGACCGAATAGGCCTGCCTCCACCAACACGCGCTGTCCTCCCCGCGCTCATCAACTTTTCCTTCAAAGGCATCAACGAATACTTGGAAGACCTCGTTGCCCGAATCGATACCCCCAAACTCATATGGCTCGATATAGTTCTCTTCGCGGACCTTATGTTCAATATTCTACAACTCTACAAGTTCGTCACTCGTACAGAAGGAATCAAGCCGTACAATTTAGCAAATATCACGTTTTCTGCTACACGAATCCGAATTTTCCTTGGATATGTTGGGTTGCGAATTAGCTGCAGAGAGCCAGACTGGCAGGCCTCGTCGATGGCGCAGGTATGCAACCAGCTATCACCTCTCACCTCTCGGGTGGAATCGCTCGAGATCCGTGAGAATACACCAGGGCAAGCACGGCAGGGGAATGGCATCGACGCCACCCAATGGTTCGAACTTTTTGACTCCTTTCCCGCCATGCAAGATCTGCATATACATGACAAGCTGAGGCCACTCGTTGCACGGGCGCTGCAAGAGCTCACGGAGGAAAGGGCCACAGAGGTGTTACCTACTCTGCGTAGACTTTACTTCAAGGGGCCGTCGCTACCCGGGTCTATACGAGAAGACGTACAAACATTCATCGCTGCGCGTCAGAATTCAAATCACCCCGTCGAAGTCCACTGGGATTGATGCATTGATGGGTTATCGCTCTCCACTCGTCGTTATTAGCATTTGCTATTGTTAACCGACTAACTCTGCGAATCCAGTCTACGTCCGCCTATTGATGTCTGAAAGACACCTGTTACCGTAATGACCGTCCTCGCGTCGTGGCCGAATGCGCTGGACTGCGCTGTCAGCTCTCTATTGACATACTCTATCTAGGATACTTGTATTTAGCCAAGGGGATGTTATTGCGACGGCAAGTTCGATGGATATCTACTTAATTACAACGATATATGCGACAAGAACAGGAGATGTGAAGCGCGTTGAAAGGGGCATGCGAATATTCAACAAAATCCTCACAAAAATCGATGCATGCATGTGTGACGACCATTCATGCGGCAAATCCTCTCCGAGCATATGCATCAGCACATCGTTGCCCTCGTCCGTAGGTGCCTCGTACACCTCGAACAGGCCACTGTCCGCATTGCCACGCCCAGCACGAGTCATCCCAGCAGGCGCGTTGACGCCGTCACCCATGCATCCTTGCCGGCCGCGCCGCTCTTCCAGCCTACACCACGGCCCTCAAAGATCTCCTTGCGATCGAGCAGCATGTCCAGCTCAGCGTCGCTGGTGACGCTGCGTTTACCCACGGCAGTGCTCAGCACGACCTCGATGTGCTCGCCTTCGAGCTCGAGCAGCGGCGCGGCTATTTCCGCAATAGTCTACGTAACTTCACCAGCTTGGCACCGCCACCGATCGGCGCCTTGAATTTGCCTGCCAGTGGGTAGGTAAGAGATCACATTTTTCATGCAAAGGCAAGCGCACATGCGCGCAGGAGAGGGGGTCATCGTCGTAGATGAGTAGGTAGGTACCTTTGGCGATGACGGGCGCCTCGAGTTGGCGCTTCTCGGATGCACGCTGCATGATCTTGTCTGACCGGCCAGAAGATAAGCACAGGCTTCGTCTGCCCGATACAATGTGTCCGATCTTGCGCCCGCGAGTCCATTTGTGGGTTCTGCGTCATCCATCGTGTTGGCATCAAACACCTCAATGAAAACTACTACACACAATCCTGGTTGTAGAACACAACCGCGTCCGCCGCGGTGAGGTTGATGCCCAGCCACTCGCACGCATGCTCAGGTGCAAGAGTCGTGGCCGGCACGGCTTGTCGTCCCCGAGCCGGAAACGACCCATCTCCGTGCGACACTCCAATGGGACCGTCGAACCGTCTATGGGGCACGGTGGCCAGTGCTTGAACTCGCGCGCCCAGTGCAGCCGTTGCACGTTGCCGTGAGTAGATGAAGTACACTGGGGATGAGAATGGGTGCCTCAATAACATCAAGCATCATGACAAACTGTAAGACCACGGACGACAAGCACACAGAGTTCAGCTTCCGCAGTACAAAGCCATGCTGCACTGAAGAAAAGGAAAGGAAAGACAAAGGGGCGCACAGTATGTTTTAAACGCGTGCTCCGCGCCGAGTTCGGAGACAGACTTGGTCACGGAGGCGATGCTGCCCCAGCTCTTGTGAGTACGTGGGCCTACCCGAGCTGTCTTCTCGTCCTCCTCAACCTCACGTGCGATCCGGAGATGTTTCAGAAAGTGGTTCATCGATGGCCGCATCGATGGCGTATTTCTGCCACCGCCTGCGTCCTGAATGAGTTCTTGAAAGGGGTTGCGCAGGATGAGGGCGAGGAGTGGGTCACAGAGGAAATTGTAGAGGGGGGTGGGGAAGAGCAATGTCCAAAGTCGACCTAAAGTCATGCGGTCCTTCGTCTTCGCCCATCCACCTGGGTACCTCCAAGATGCTAGGGGCCGAGGAGGCCACGACAGTGCGTGCAGCCTCCTCTGCCTCGAGGGTATCATTCAAACGTGATAGCAAAGAACTTTCAGAACCAGACAGCCGTAAAGAAGGTGGAAGGTGAGCCCGGGCAAGGGCTTCAGCTCGAGGCTGAGCAAGAGACAACACTCTCACAGGAAGTGGATCTCGAAGCCAAAGCAGCAGAGCGAGCGAGCAGTTGACGCAGTCTCATGCTGGACGCAGTGTTGACAGTCGCCCTTGCTGGTCCCTATGCCCTTGCCAGTCCTTCACCCATCAATATTCTCGGAGGAGGGTTTCAACTATGCCATGAGCGCTATCCACCTGATCCAGCCCCAGAGCCGATGGACCAGCGTCGAGCGAGTCCGGCCTGAATCGCAGCTAAGCAGCCTCCTAACCCTAACATGCAGTTCCGCACAAAATGTATGTGACGCAAGACGCTCTTTGGACTTTGATGCAAACGACCCGAGCCTCCGAGCCTCCGAGCAGACCCACCATGGGTGGCAGTGGCAGAGACAAAACATCGCCCGTGGTGCGATTCATGCCATCGCCACCTGTACAACGCTCCGTCATCCTTCGACGATCTCGCCATCTCCAACTTGTCGGGTCCATCTCGCAGGTTCACCATCCCTGCTGCCTTCATTTCCCGATCGCGCTTGCAATCTCTCTCACGAGAACCATCACAGCCGCTGCAAGTCAGGTCACAAATCACGCTGCCACTCCCTGCGGTTAACCTCGCCCACGTCCTCCCACACATCCAGGCGACGCCGCGACTCGCGCCCGCGATGTGATGCCCCCCCGCTACCCGTACCTGCAATAAAAACCGACCCCAGTGCCATCCCCGAGCGCTCTTGGGCACCCTTTCGTATACAAGGTGGCGCCACGTCAGCCTCGTCCGATGGGCGCCCCACCTGAGCCAATTCCTGTCATGCCCCGTGGGTCACCTCATGGCCCGCGCACCCCGACATCGACCATGGCGCCCGACGCGAGTGAGCGTGAGCACGAGGATGGCGGTGAAGGTGGTGCGCACGCAGAGGCTGTCGTTCTTCCCGTGCCGCCACTACCAGTGCAATTCTGCCTGCTGGGGTTCCTGGTGTATAAGGCGGACTTGGCACCCTCTGGGAGAGCAGGCGCGAACGCGGTAGACTACTCTGAGGGCGACGACGACCGGCGGCGGTGGCATCGCAATAACCAGGCATCATCTGCTTGGTCTGCGTCCTCGGCTTCTCGCCTGCCGCAGCTGCACCACTGCCACCGCCTGTGTTCATTGTGCTCTGTGCGCAGCGCGCGTGTTTCCCGTATACGCCTGCATTTCAGGGCATCGATCTGCGCGTCATGCTATCGCTCAGCATGCGCGAGAGACTTGCTATGCGCGACGCCGTCGGCGTGCTCGTTCGGCTTGGGGCGAGAGTCGTGGGCACCAGAGCGGGCGGGCTCGATGTGAGAGGGGAGATGTGGAGGTTGAGCTAAGCTCGTTTTTGAAAGTTGGTTTATGTATGTGTGCGTGTACGGTCTCCGGGTAGCAAGCGGTATTCATTTATTAGGAGCTTTTGGCGAACATGCAGTGCATTGTCGTGTCTTTGTTTCGCCGCCATGTGCCAACTGGTTTACCATAGCATTATACTGAATATAAAGCTACTATCTACTCGATCACCAGGACATGTATCCAAGTGCATACAATGCTTTTGTTCCATTAGCATCAGACAGTTGATTACAGTCGTTTGCATAACTCGTGAGAATTTGAGTTTCCGCAAAAGAGAAGTGGCCACCGAGCGGTTTGACACTTATTGCTCAATATCTCTATCATATCTCTTTGAATCGCTCTGAATCTTTTTTTATTCGAACCGCAAAATTTGCCCGCACAACCCAGTAGTCGAAGCAAGTGAACTGGCAGTCCCGAAATTGGCTGAGCTTCGTACCATACCCCGTTTGAACTGCTTGACTGGACATAGCTCACCGTCCTTGGATTCTCGCAATGCCTGGCACTGAACACTCGGCCGATCTCAAAGAGCGGGTTCACCACCTCTCACGATTAGCCTTTACGGCTGAAGAAATATCTCATCTCCTGGCACTTCCGCCAGCTACCGTTTATCGGGCTCTGCAGCAGGATCCTGGATCATTCGACACACGTTTACCCATGATCTGCATGGCACTTCCATCAGCCTTGGCATCATGATGAACCACCCCATCATCATTTCCATCTTCCGTGACACGTCGGCCATGCAGTGGATCCTCGTCAGGACTGTCTGATTGCGTTCCAGGAGGATGGGAGACAGGCAAGGTCAGACGAACGCGTTTCGTTTTCGATGTTGACTCTTTCCGGGGGCGGCCTAAGGCTTTCTGGGTTCCAGGAGGGCGCGCACCTTTCCTCCGGCCAGTAGTCATAATATCTAGAGATCGTAGTACGTTTGGTATAGAGAGCGAGAAAGCCGTTGTTTCGGATGCCTTTCGAAACAAAATGAGTGAAAGTCCCGCAGCGAAAATTCACTTGCTTCGACTACTGGGTTGTGCGGGCAAATTTTGCGGTTCGAATAAAAAAAGATTCAGAGCGATTCAAAGAGATATGATAGAGATATTGAGCAATAAGTGTCAAACGCGCTCGGTGGCCACTTCTCTTTTGCGGAAACTCAAATTCTCACGAGTTATGCAAACGACTGTAGGCAGCTAGGCTGCCTTCAGTTTGCGTGGCAACTGTAAGCGAGCTCTCGCTACTGACTCATAGCATAGCCTCCGGGTCCCAGTTCACAGTACGGTCCTCCAACAGTGATCGGCGAAGCTACAGTATTGATCACAATATCTTTGAAGGGTAAGTAGCGGTGGCAACTGGGTAAGCCTATGTCTATTCGAAATACTTCCGGAGGAATGAAAAGCCACTGATGATAGACTGAATTCCTTCGGTGTGTGAAATGTGTTGTGCGTAAAGATTCGAAGACAAAATAACTGATAAAATGAGCTGCAGCTGCATTCGCTTATTCGCTGTCACTACCACAGTGGCCATCACCTGCGCAGTGACCATGACCAGCGCCTGCGCCTGCCAGTGGTCGCAGTGGACAACACGTGCGCAACGTTGAGCCTCACCCTCCAACGCTGCACCCTCAGTGATAAACACTTACCAGCATAATCAAGGAAGTCCGATGGCCTCAAAATCAATCAGCATTACCCAATCTGTATCTCCTCATACCCATGGGTCATCAATTTCGCCAGATGGCCTTTCGGATGGCTCAGAGTCTATTGAAGTACCGAGTCGAGGTGGGTCTTGTACATAATGTCTGTGATAAGCAGTGGCTGATCGAGAGTAGACCAGGCGACTATTAACATGCTCCCGGACGATGTCCTCTTGGAGATATATCATTTCTATGGAAAGGGGCTCTATCCCATCCCTCGGTGGAAGTGGAGGTGGTGGAAAAGGCTGGCGGACGTATGTCAAAGATGGCGACACATCATCTTTGCATCACCGCATGGTCTGGACCTGCGACTTGAATGCACTGACAAAACACCCACGAGGACCTCGCTGGACATCTGGCCCCAGTTTCCTATCGGCATATTTTGTAATTCCTGGGAGTTGGGTGACGAGGGTCAAGATAATATCATTGCAGCACTCAAGCACCATGATCGAGTAATCGAGATTAACATTGGATGCAGAAAACGTCTTGCGTTGGAAGCATTTGCCGCCACGATACAGGGGCCATTTCCGATTCTGACGCGTCTTGCTCTTTCATCAACCGATGCGATAGCGCCTGTTCTTCACGATGAATTCTTGGGGGGACCGGCGCCACGTCTTCAAAGCTTCATCTTGGATAACATTGCATTTCCTGTATTCCCCAAACTTGCTTCCGCTGCCACTCACCTGTCCAGTCTGGCCCTCTATGATATCCCGATCGCCGGATACATTTCACCCGAGGCGATGGCCACTTGTCTGGCCACGTTGCCCAGCCTCGAGTACCTTTCCATCAAGTTCCAATCCCCTCTATCTCGCCCCGACCGAATCAGCCTGCCTCCGCCAACACGCGCTGTCCTCCCCGCGCTCTTCCACTTTTCCTTCAAAGGCGTTAGTGAATACTTGGAAGACTTCGTCGCCCGAATCGATACCCCCAAACTCGTCCACCTCGATATAGATCTCTTCATGGACCTTATGTTCCACATTCCGCAGCTCTACAAGTTCATCGCTCGTCGCGCAGAAAGATTCGGGCCGTTCAATTCAACCAATGTCGCGTTTTCTGCTACGCGCATCCGAATTTCCCTCGGATATGTTTGGTTGCAAATCCGCTGCAGAGAGCCAGACTGGCAGGCCTCGTCGATGGCGCAGGTGTGCAACCGGCTATCACCTCTCACTTCTGAAGTGACGGGGCTCAAGATCAGTGAGGATACGCCTACGCAAGCATGGCAGGGGAATGGCATCGACTCCACGCAGTGGTTCGAACTTTTTGACTCCTTTCCCGCCGTGCAAGATCTGCATATACAAGACGAGCTGAGGTCACTCGTCGCGCGGGCGCTGCAAGAGCTTACGGAGGAAAGGGCCACAGAGGTGTTACCTACTCTACATAGACTTTACTTCAAGGGGCTGTCGCTACCCGGATCTATACGAGAAGACGTACAAAAATTCATCGCTGCGCGTCAGCATTCGAATCACCCCGTCGATGTCCATTGGGAGTGATGGGTCATCACTTTACCATTTGTTATCGTTACCCACCAACTCTCTGTGAATCCGGTCTACGCCCGCTTATTCGTATCTGAAAGACACCTATCACTGTAATGACTGTCCTCGCGTTGTGCCCGAATGCATGCGCTGGACTGTACCGTCAGCGCTCTAAAACCCAGCTTCGTACGCGCATACCGAGAAAATAGGTGACATACTCTATGTACAATATGCAATATCTGTATTTAGCCAAGATGATGTTATTGCGATGGCGAGTTCTAATTAATTAATCTATAAGACAAGAACAGGAGATGTGTAATGTGATGGATATGGGAAGTGCGTTGAAAGGGGCAATGCGCACGATTACATGAATGAAGAAAGAACACGGAGATGAGGAAAGCAATGCACAGAAATAAGATAACAAAATGCAATCCTCACACAAAAATGACAACGATTCATGTAGCGAGGTCCTCTCCGAGCATATGCGCAAGCGCATCGTTGCCTTCGTCCGCTGGTGCCTCGTACACCTCGAACAAGCCACTCTCCGCATCGCCACGCCCGGCAGGAATCGTCCCAGCGCACGCATTGGCGCCGTCACGTTTGATATCCTTGGCAGCCGCGCCACTCTTCCAGCCTACGCCACGGCCCTCGAAGACCTCCTTGCGACGATCGAGCAGCATCTCGAGCTCGGCGTCGCTGATGACGCTGCGTTTACCTGCGGCGGTGCTCTGCACGACCTCGATGTGCTCGCCTTCGAGCTCGAGCAGCTGCGCGGCCATTTCCGCAATCGTCTGCCGTGCCTCACCAGCCTTGGCACCGCCACCGATCGGCCCCTTGAATTTGCCTGGGTGGATGAAAAAAAATCACATTTTTTTCAGCAAATGGGTGATCGTCGTAGATGGTTAGGTACGTACCTTTGGCGATGACGAGCGCCTCGAGTTGGCGCTTCTCGGATGCACGCTGCATGATCTTGCTCTCGATCGTGTGTCTGCTGACCAGCCGGAAGATAAGCACGGGCTTCGTCTGCCCGATACGATGTGCCCGATCTTGCGCCTGCAGGTCCATTTGTGGGTTCTGCGTCATCCATCGTTTCAGCATTAAACACCTCAATGAGGGCTACTACGCACCCAATCCTGGTCGTAGAATACAACCGTGTCCGCCGCGGTGAGGTTGATGCCCAGCCCACCCGCACGCGTGCTCAGGAGAAAGAGCCGTGGCGCGCCTGGCTTGTCGCCACCTTTCTGGAAACGATCCATCTCCGCGCGACGCTCCAACGGCGCCGTCGAACCGTCTATGCGGCACAGTGGCCAGTGCTTGAACTCGCGCGCCCACTCCTGTCATCCACGCGCTGCCGTGAGTAGATGAAGCAAGTGCATTGGGAATGAGAATGGCTACCTCAATAACGTCCAGCATCGTGACGAACTGCGAGAACACGAGCACCTTGTGCCCACGTGCAAAGAGCGCGTCGAGGAGCCGCTCGAGGACCATCATCTTCCCGCTCGCATCGACCAGCTGCTCGTCTACGACCGGCAGGCAAGTCCGCGAGTCGAGAGGCCAGTCGAACAGGAACGGGTGCGAGCACACCTTGCGTAACTGCATCACCACGTTCTGCAGATGCATGTTGTTGACCTTCTTCACTGTTCCCCCCGAATGACAAACACACAGTTCAGTGTCCGCAGCACAAAGCTGCGTTGTGCTGAAGAAAAGGAAAGGGAAAGCAAAGGGACGCACGCTTTGTTTTGAATGCGTGCTCCACCGCGAGCTCGGAGACAGACTTGGTCGCGGGGGCAATGCTGGCCCGGCTCTTGCGAGTACGCGCGCCCACTCGACCCGTCTTCTCATCCTCCTCGATCTCGCGTGCGATCCGTTCCCTTTCACGTTCTTTGGCATTGTCACTGGGTCGCGCGCCAGCCAGCAGTCCACGGAGGCTGCCCTTAACAACGGCGTCATACACTTCATGCTGACGCTTGCTCAACGGTGCATAAAGCACATACTCCTTCTTGGGGGGAAGATCACGCTCGACATCTACTTTGAGACGTCGGAGGAGAAATGGACGGAGAATCTCGTGCAATTTATGAATGAGCACAGTGTTACGTGACTCCACGAGGCCGTTGGAGAGAGTTGGAATCTTGAACCTATGGATAACTCGGTAAATGAAACATAGAGCACGATGTGGAGGCAATTACGATTCTTGGAAGGCAGCAACATCGTCGAAGACTTCCGGCAAGATAAAATTGAGGAGGGACCAGAGCTCCGCCAAATTGTTCTACGAGAACTGTGAGACCGCATATATTAAGGACATTGAATCACACCTACGTGCAGCGGGGTACCTGTCAAAAGCATTCTCCCTGCGCTGGGGTACTTTTTAATTTCCCTCATTAGGATCGAGTCCATGTTTTTCAGGCGGTGGCCCTCATCTACGATAACCTGACCCCAGTCATACTTCGCGAGGTGTACACGATCTTTGATGATCATCTCGTAAGTTGTAATAACCACAGGAAAGGATGATAATTGAGTGTTTGGATTCGCATCATCGTCGTTCAGCGCATTCGTCTCGGCGCCACTGTCCTCATCTTCTGGATCGACAATGACGACGCTTTCTTCGTCCGAATCCGAGTCACGATTGCGCCGCGAGATGAGCCGCTTTTTAGTGCGTGCCGGCTTAGCAGGCACGCTTTTGTGCTGGCGATGTGGTGCCATGACGGTGCGACGAAGTTCGGCACGTTCTTCGGGCGTACCATGGTACATGCAAATCGGGATCTGCATGCCGTCTCAGCTGTGTGTCACAAATCGCGAAGCAGAGGAGCTGACCATTGGTGCAAACCGCTTGAACTCATCCTTCCAATTGTGTAAAACACTGAGGGGGCAGACAATGAGGAAAGGGGCTTCGACTCGCACGCGCAGATACGCAATAAACGCGATCGTTTGGATAGTCTATGGAATCAAAGATCAAACAGGTGGTTCCATGACGCGCGCTATGCAAGGCATCGCCTGAACGTACCTTTCCTAGGCCCATCTCGTCCGCTAGATGACATCAAATCGGCTCACGATGAACGATAGGTCAAACGCCGCAAAAACCTACCCAGAATTCCGGAAATGCCATTTTCCCACAAGCTAACCATCCAAGCAACTCCCTCGAGCTGATAGTCCCTCAACTTGGCTCCAGTGAGCAGCGACGGCTGCACGAACGATGTTTTCTCCTCGTCGGAAAGGACCTTGGCGCGCTTCTTGGTTTCCTCTCCTTCGTCCTCAGAGTTATCCTCGTCGTCACTACCCATGCGCGCGCGCTTGCCACGAACCAATATACGCCGCCCAGATTGTCCTGTACGTTGCTTCTGCTTCGTCTTTGTTGAACGCTTCTGCGTCGCGGCGGCAACCGCGGCGTGTTTCTCGCGGGTGCGGTCCATTTGGTCCTTGAGCGCCTCGGTGAAGATAGAAGACTTTTCAAGGAGCACCTGCATGTTAATAAAACGCGCATCCTCGTCCTAGTCAATATGCCGAATGTGCCGGAAGTAGTGTTCGACGGTCGAATAAGCGCTCCAAGGTGAGTTGGAGGGAAAATAAAGAGGTGGATGATACGCACTGGATCAGAGTCGACGACGGGAGGTGTCGATGGAGCTGTGCTGGAGGGTGGAGGTGGGGTCATGACGAATGAGGGAGATAGGCTAGGTGAGACAGAAGAGGCCGTCATGGTTGTTCGCGAGGAAAAGTGGACGCGCCTTGGATTAGCGTGTCACGACCGGGCAACGCGTATCTACCGGCCCTAAACACGGGCAGGCAAGGCCCAGGCACTCTCATCAAACCTGAAAGGTGAAATTATACTGATAAGTACAATATAGATCCTTCAGCTTTACTGTAGTAGTTATCGAAGTCAATTCGATTTTACTCCCTCGGTTTTACGGTTTGGATTATATGGGGCAAAGCCAGGTGACACGCTGTGTCCAGGGTCATCAGAATCTCTTTACCAGTGAGTCCAAAGCTCCATCTGAGCGCGAGCGCTGGGGACTCATCGTGACTCGGATTAACACATGATAGAGATGAGGCGTCGATGACGGCTTGTCCTATTGCCCCTGATCGATCATCAAAGTGTTTAACAAGTTGGCAGTTGTGCAAACACACGCTGCAGAAGCGCGAGGAGCACTCGAGAGTCACGGTTTTAATGCATCCCAAAATGGTGTACCTTTAGGGTTAGGGCTATCACCTTCGGAGTGAGATGTTTCATGTCATTTGATACTCATCATACAGGTGGCCACGTGCCTCATTTGGCAGTTGTTATAAGATGAGGCTGAGGCTGGGAACTGACAGCACCGCACCGATGAGTCATCTGGCAGTGCAAGTTCTCCCCGTGTATATGTAGACATAGCCAAGCACAGCGATGTGTACGGAAATGAGTCGCAGGGACTTTGGTGGCGCCGGTCAAAGACCTTCTTTTGGCAGAATGGCGGACACGGGGAGGCTAGAACCGGTCGGCGGCATGCGGGGAACGTAAAGGGAAGTCAGAAAGGGCGAAACATGAGACGGTCGGGACGTCGATAAGGCCCCGGCGCTGACATGACAGGTGCAATGGGGGCGATACTGTGCTGTATTTATTCTGGAGCGTGCAAGGGGGATGACATATGTACATGAAAAGGTCGGATGAGCCCACAGCCCCGTGGCATCGTGGTCATAAGTACAAGTACGTATTGTGTACCCTCCGGCGATTCCTCTCCCCCGACCCCCGACCGACAAAGAATCAAAGCACACTTGGGACCTCGTCCAACTAGGCAACTCTATCTGGCAGTGGCCGCCAGTCGCTCCCTCCCCACCCTTCACCTTTTTAGTTTCCCATGGCTTCGGCTGACCGTGCCACCTTCCACCACCGCCCCCGTTCCCTCTTCCCCACAGAGGCAGGCACCGTTCGCCGTCAGTCCCTTCCATACTTTTCCCTTGTTTTTTTCCCTTATCGTCCTATCCATCTTTGCACACAGCCTCTGATAATCCAGCCGCGGATCGTCCCAGCATCGCCTCCTCGACGGCATCACCCCCTCGATCTCAAAACACTCCTCCGTGGGCATTTGCGTCCCACCCATCCCCATCGTCCTCTCTTCCATCACCTCCGTCCTATCAATTGACCGGGCATTCAAACCATCCTAGCCCCGCTGCTCCTGCTTGCTCCCCGACTAACATGATCGGCGCCACTCCTACCTATTACGATCCGGAGCTGGAGTCTCAACCCCAGACACAGGATGGTTATCAGGCTTGGACCTCTTCCTTTGAACAACAACTCGCCCTGGCCAATTCATCCTCTTACCCTCATCACCCCACCGCGGCTGACTCCCGCCGTGGACGTCAAGTGGAACAGACGACACGACATCACAATCAATATCAATTTGTCCCTCAGCAGCAGCCTCTCTCCACCACCTTCGATACCGCACAGTACAATTATTTGAATCAGTTTGATGATCGGCCCTCCCATCCATTCCGACGCCAACAAGTCACAGCAGCAGAGACTGTGCACACGCAAGGCTGGTCCCAGCCATCGAACACTACTTTTTCTCAGCCGCAGAGTTCAGATCATCCCTACCTCACCGGCCTGATTACTCACCCAGTTGATCAGTACTCTGGCACTCTAGAAACCCACGACTCGGCCCAAACGCAGCTCCAACCCCCGACTGGCCATCTCACACCCACATCAGCTGTCACGCCTGTGTCAGACATAACTCTTAACTCAAATCCACGTATCTCGCCTACCTGGCTTAGTAATACGCTACCATCACCCGGTGGTACAAGCTCAGTCAATACTCCCACCCGCAATGTCGTGCGCTCAAGCTCTAAACGAGTAGGCAAGTCCGCGCCAGCTAGATCCAACAACCGCAAGCGTCAAAAGGCCGAAACTGACGATGATGACGAAGAGGACATGATGGGCATAGATGCAAACCTACCTCGTCCAAATCGGCTGTGAGCGTCCCCCCGTTTTATATTGCAATTTTCTTAGCCACTGACCCTCGTCCATCCCTTCATTCTTCATGCCATGTGCTGTCTGGATTTTTTTTTTTTTTGGGCACTGATCGAACGATAATTCTTCGTCCTTGCCTCTCACCTGACGCTCCCTTTCAAACTTGGTATTTCGGACCGCTTCTAACCCCGGATCGGTACCACCTCGCTCCGTCCCGTGCTCCCGCCGATCTTGCCTCTTTTGCTTTTGATTGGCCCATTTCCCGCTACCTACTCAGTCCCGGAGCGTGCACCTACTGCAAGCGTCTCAAGGTGTGTTCTTTTCTCGCTAACAAGGTAATGATGCGGCGCTGACGTCCCGTCCGATCCGCGTTTGCCGACTCAAACCCCCCGATCACCGCTGCACTCCAATCCCGTCAGATGAAATGCTTTTTCCCTCCTGGCGAGAATATGTGCAAGCGCTGCAGAACAGGCAAACATGAGTGTATTGTCGAAGGCCGAAAACCCAGAAGTGCCCCAAAGTGAGCGATCTCCCCCGCCTGACTCCCCTCGGTGGCGTCCATTTTTATTGGGCCTTCCTGCGTGCTTGGAGGAATTGTCCCACCTTGTCTGCCCCCCCCCCCTTCCCTCTTCTCCACTCTGCCCCAACATGGCGGACCATGCTCTTTCCCGCCCGTTTTCACCCCTGGCTTCTTCTTCCTCCGATGACGAAGAGTGCTCATTCTCACCCTTTAGTAAACGCGAGTACCTCCTCGCACAGATGAGGCAGAAAGATGAGCTTATCGAGTCCCTCCTCAAGCAGGTATGTCTCCCGCGTTCTAATTCTAGGCGCCTTTGTCACACCCTATTTCACGTTCCCAGCTGCACAATCCGTATCTGGCCACACCTCTCTCGATCGAGGCTTACCGCATGGCGACGAGTTCGGGTGACCAACACCGGCAAAACGTGATCGCGTGGCTCGACCGACTCCAGTCCTCCGTGCGCTCACCTCCTACGCGCTCCGCGCCTGCTACGAATCCGTTCCAGCTCGATGCGCGCGCGAGCAAGGATAGCGGTCCATCGGATGAATCCGACGAAGAGCGGGCATCAGAGGAGCGCGTGCAACTACGCCGTGCGTCGTCGGGCTCAGAAGATACCCCAGTCTCACCCAACACCCTCGTAGAATCGGACATTGACCCATATCCGGACGATGCGGTCCCCATCGGACTCCTTGCCCAGCTCGCGATCCATACATCGAGCGATGCCACAGATACGCCGGCAGACAAGACACATAAGGAGACCGGCGCGACGGACGACGACGACGTGGTGCGTGCATTCTCTTCCCTGCGCCCGCGGAGAAATTTTCCCAAGGGACTAACGGGGGATTCTTTTCTCCTGCTGTCTTGTTTCCGTGATAGGGTATTGCCAACAAGAAGTATTTCATGCCGGGCCCGGCGCTGAACCTTGGCCTGCGCAAGGAATTGATTGACAAGACGAGGCCGCCGGACATTCTGGTGCATAAACTCGTGACGCCTGACGACGTGGAGAAGTTATTCGACATGTGAGTTTGTTGACTGTTATCATTACCGGCATGCGGACCGACCTTTTGCGATCGCTCGCCAGCTTCTATACGCGGATCAACGTACGTGAAGTCACCGTGGAAGGAAAATTGGTTGACGTAGAATGTTTCCCTTTTTTGTAGCCCTTCATCTCCCTGCTCGTGCCCGAGTTGCACACACCGGCGCTGACCTTTTCCCGGTGTCCATTCTTATTCACCGTTGGTTCGTTGATCTTTCTTTCACATATCACGCTCCAGCGCGCTTACAGGCGCATATAGTCTGCGCGATCTCGTTACGCTACTACTCGGAAAAACCCGAGGTGTATCCGATCGCCATGCATTTCGCCAAGAGCGCCGCGGCCAATGCGCTCATCGATGGCTGGAAATCGGTCGAGCTCTGCCAGGCGTACATTCTCATGAGCATCTACGCCGTGCCCGCGCGCCGCTGGGAAGAAGATCGTAGCTGGTTGTACACAGGTCTCGCCATTCGGTGCGCGCTTTTTTTTGCAGCGCGGGACGTGTAATGTCATCTAACTAACCTGGTCCCCCGCGTTGGCAGAATCGCGACCGACTTGAATCTACATCTCTTGCCTAAGAAGCCGACAACGAGACTGCAGGAGCTCGAGATGTTGAACCGCACGCGGATATGGATTATCTGCTTCAACTTGGACAAGTCAACCGCGACACAGTTTGGCAAGCCGTCGACCCTCAAGGAAGACTTGTGCGTCTTTTTCATGTCTAATAATTATTCCTCTTCCGTTCGCTTATTGTTGCTTGAACTAGCATCGTGCGCAACTCTCTCCAGTGGTACAAATCCTCCGAGTACAACCATCTTGTACGTTATCTCCCCCGTTAATTCTCCTCGCGCGTTGTTAAACCCGTCTGAATTGCCCCCGCTTGCCAGTATGACGTACACATCATCGCGTACACGTCGCTCTTCCGCATCATCAACAAGTTCCACCAAGAAGTGTTCTCGGATCCCAACGTACCCAATGGTTTAAATCGTTCGATCGACTTCCGGGCCGTGACCATGGAGCACGATCGGTTGCTGACGAGCTACCGCCAGGAGTGGGCAGAGCGATTCGAACGAGATTCAGATCCCACCGGTGTGTGCCACCTACCGTTGTCTCGCCTTTCTCAGGCTCTCTGATGTGGTTCGTAAAACTTCCGGTCACGGTACAGACGCAGCCTGCCAGTTCCGCGTCAAGCTTTTGCCTTTGTACGTTGCAGATCTTTCTCCGGCGTTTGCAATCTCCTGATTCGCCGGTTCGTCTGTGTTTCTTCCGCGTTTCGCATTTATAGCTACACCAATTACGCGAGGCTTGTCATGTTCTCCTTCGGGTTTCAGAAAGCATTCCAGTCTGGCTTCGAAGCCGATGACGAGGTCTTCTTCACCACGGTAAGGACCCCCCACTCTCCTTCGTGTAACATTACCCGAGGTTAATTTCAAACCGGCGCTCTGAAGAGCTGGAAAGCGCCAAGAACGTCGTGACAGTTCTCGTGGATTCTTTGGTGCCGACGGGTTACATACGTTTCGCGCCAGATGGTGTGTAAACCACCGGATACTTTACTCTGGTCCTCGTAACTCCGCCCAATCTATACAGGTTATTCGTGTTCGCTGCGTTCGCCTCGGCGTTCATGATCAAGGTAAACTATCTTTCTCTTTTTTTTCGCCCCATGATCCTGGCAAGATTTTGACTTCTCTCCGCTGTAGCTACTGCGCCCGGAATGCTTGAGGTTTATCACTCCGGGGCTCGAAGCAGAGATCTACGGAGTCATCGAGCGCCTGATCAACACGATCGGGTCTCCACAGATAGCGATAGATGAACGTCACACGCCAAAGTTGTACTCGCGCTTCCTGGCGAGCTTGCTGGCGAAACATAAACGAGATGGCGCGGCACGTGGGCGGATGCATCAGCAGGGACCGCCGACGCAGCAGGTGCCGACAGGGTCGAGTGCCCCATACCAGCAGCCACAACAGCACCCCCCACCATCGCATGGCACACATTCGACCTCGTCATATGCTGCGACAGGTGTCAGCAGCAGTGCGAACGCGCCCCATTTGCCTCAAACCGCGACACTGAACAATGGTGTGACGGCCTCGAATGAACTTGCGGATGCGGTGCCGGCGAACACCAACGAGCCAGGCCACTTCGTCCTCGAACCATCGCCCGAGTTTACGTTTGGCGTCCAGGGCGACAATGACCAACAAATGGTGGACTTTACGTTCGACACGATCATGACCCCCGGGAATGACGATATGCTCGCGGCGATGCATGCGATAGGCCCCACGTTCTGGCAGACGATGATGATGCCAGGGTCAGTAGAAACGTTTTGCCATCACACTTGGCATCGTTCTCGTCGTACTTAATTATTTTTACACCTGCAGCTTCTCTTGGCCTTCGGAAGACCCGATGCAAGATCCTTCTAGCTTCCTTGGAAACGGCGTAGCTATCAATAACTATCAAACTGCCCTACCCCAGCCTGCTCAAGTACTCCTCAGCTAATCGACACGTTGGTTATTCCCTTACGATCTCAATGTTTTTTTTGCTTTTATTTTCACGCTTTCTGATGGTTGAATCAAAACCCATCTTATCTCCGCAATGACGTCTACTTGTATATCCTCCTTCCCCCACTTCCTTACTCTCGTATTGTTCTCCCCCTCTTCGTTTTCAGCCACGCATCCAATTGCTTCTTGCTGACCACTTTGTTGTGTGGTGTGTGTACCCCACTTGGCCTTGAAGCTCGAACGACTAGCGCAGCATCACCGAGAGACTCTTTTTTTGCATATCTGGGCTATCGTACGTTTGTTCTGACTTGTTGGTAGAAAGTGAGGAGAGGGCGTATTAGTTGTATGTTTGCTTGTATTTATATTAAAAAATGATATTGCCAAAAGAGGAGAGTAGATGATGCAGATGCATCCGTGTTATTCTTTACCTCCGTGGGTCGCTGGGTCCGGAATTCGCGACCTCAAGATGTCCCGATGATCATCGATCGGTTGTCTACTAGATCTCAGATGAGGTGGCTCGTAAGTTTGATTCCGGGTAAAGGATGCAGGAGGAGTTCGGGCTCACGCGTGCGTCACGTGTCTGCTTGCCTGAATAACTTTCCTTTTCTATATCCGCTGCCGTTTGTGGTAACGCGAATCCATGGTGGACTTGAGATTTCACCAGGGCGAGGAAATGGAAGCTCTAAGCGGGTTTCATGATGGGGAGGTTTGATGGAAGAATAAGAAATCAGAACATGTATCCAATCTAATCTCCGTTCATTGATCAGGGACGTTTACAAGACGCGCGCCGCGTGAACAGACAAGCACGCTTGCACGCATGCTTGATTGGATCATACGACCGAGTACTGGCAACAGGGACTCTATATAGTACACCCTCTCAAGCAATCACTCCATACCGAGTTCTGGGCGCCGGTCGAGCAACACCAGAAGCATGTTGCCAGCTCAGCCATTTCGAGCCATTCGATGCGAATAATTATAGCTTTGCCAACGCACGCAGTTCTCAAGTGCATCAAAATATCAAAGTCACGCATGCGGGTGCATATGCACGGAAATACCTAGCTGCAAACACAAGGCCCCCAAGTGTCCAGAGATCGCATCCTCTGCTCCTCATGCTCGAGAAGGACTTGCGTAATATCCGCGCGCCCTCGCTCCGACGCCATCTCAAACGGAGTCTTATCGTCAACGTCCAGCGCGTCAACGTCGGCGCCGTACTCGAGGAGAACCCGAGCGACGCCCTCGCCGGACGCCCAATGCAGCGGCGTGTGTCCGTGGATATTCCGCCCGTCCACATCTGCCCCATGCTCGAGAAGCACTCGAGCGGCTGCCGCCTGTCCGCTCGCCGACGCCACGTGCAACGGCGGACTGATGTTCACGTCCCCGGTGTTCGCACGCGCGCCATGCTGCAGAAGGACGCGAGCGACGTGCGCATGTCCCGATCGCGACGCCTGATCCAACGGGCTCCAGCTCCACCGATCCCGGACTTCCGTGTCCGCGCCGTGTTCGAGAAGGACGCGGGCGACGGCCGAATGGCCCATGCGAGACGCCACGCCCAGCGGAGTCTCCTCCAAGCGGAGGCCCCGCTCGTTCACATCCTGGCGGCGCTCGACGACCAGAAACTGGACGACGTCGTGTATGCCGTACAAGGCCGCGTAGTGCAAGGCGCTTGCCGCCGCCGCCTCGGATGGGCGTTCAGATCGCTGCTCGGAAGGTCTTCGGGGGTCTGCCGGATCGTATATCCAGACCCAGATCGCCAGATGGCGTCGCTTCGGGTCGAAGAGGCGTTTCATCCCATCTTGAGTGGTTGGAGGAGCCACATCCTCGAACCGCGCATGCGCCACCCAGTGCTCGGCAGCATACTCGGCGAGAGGAAAGGCCTCGAGGATGTCCTTGTTGACGTCTTCGCCGAGGTGCAGCAGAGCACCCAGACAGGCCTGTGCAACAATCGCATGCGCCGCCGTCATAGAAACGTGGAATCGCGAGACGGTGTGATTCGCCTGGCCAAGCCGCTCCGACGTCAAGTACTCCTTCACCGAAAAATGCGTAAATTGGATAATTCGGACATTATCCACCTTGACTATAGCAAGCAAACTGGAGCACGTGTATAGCACAGCCTGTCCAGGGTCTTCCGGCCGCCATTCCTCCAGGAATGTCGGGGTCGATTCCGTGTCGGTGTCGAAATCGAATGCGAGAAATTCTGCGAGCTCTTCGACACGAAGTGGACGGGATGCTGCTGCCACGCATTGAAAAAGACGTTGTGCATATTCCCAGTTTTGGTCACCAATGTCTTCCAGAGTACGGTCATAGGTCTGGTCCAGCGTCTGCGGTAACTCATCTAGAGCCCGCCGTATACGCCCTGGAAGGCAGTGACGGAGGTAAACAAGTTGGCAAAATGCCCATCGGAACCTACATCATCGTTACAGCTATGAGCGAGCATGTCAAGAAGCGGAAAATTTGATTCCTTACATGCCATCGGCTTTTGTTGTGAGTACATCAATGACCAGTTGCTTATCCGCTGCTTTCCATCTCCGTATCATAGGATCTGTACGAACGGTTGACTTGACATATTCTGCAATGTCCTGAATTTGTCCACCCTCGCCATGTAGGGAAACCGAACGGAAAGCCAATGGATCCAGGACAGATACGATGTCGGCTTCAGGTCGACTGGTAACACAAATCCGCATATGAGGCAGACGTAAACTAACCAGCTCTTCCACAAACTCCACAACTTTGTCACGTGGGGACGGCATACCAGTCGTTTTTGGACACTCGTCCAGGGCATCAATGATTATATAGATTGTGGCTTGTCCCGGGAGCTTGAGCATGTCTTTTAGACATTCTACTAGTCCGTCGTCGCTTGCATGTTGGGATCCATCGCCATGTGCCGAATAGAAATGGGAGAGAATGGTAGAGTAGGCATCAGACTGGTCGCAAAGCTGGCCAAGTAGAGACGAGATCAACCCATGGCGGTCCTTCTTTTGATTGTCTCTGAAGTCACAATAAAAAAACGCGACTGATGCTAGTCCCGATGCGGCCATGGTGCGGACATCCTGGATGATTGAGGAGCTGCCGGATAGTGTTTTGTAAATTTCTGCTATAGGGTATATGGAAAGATCGACGTACCAAAGAACGCTCTTTCCCGCGCCCGCTACAGATACAAGTATTATGAAGTTCGGGGAAAATGCGAGGGTGCGAAACACTAACGTTTTCCATGAATCCATAAGAGGGAGCTAGGACCAGAGGATTTCCATTCCGCGAATGTGTCGCCTTTAATCCACCACGTTGCAGTTCCGCTATGCTGGGATTCACGAGCGATGTTGTGATTCTTCCACGGATCCGGCGGAGAGAGCCATTGTCGAATGTCCCGCTGCAACTTGTCGCCTGTGAAGCAGCCTCAGTCTGTGCGGACACTCGGAATATTAGAAATGACCCACGTTCTGACTTGTTCATACTGCTAGCGATTTGTTGCATAGTTTCTATCACCTGTTCAGACATGGTACTAACTAGCCTGTCCTTGCCAGCCAAACATACCTAGAGCACCCCGGACACCGTCTGCCGACGCTTCGCTATCAACGTCTAGAGGTATGGATACTCAGTTGCGAGCGAGGAACAAACCAGGTGGAGTTTTCACACCATCCATGACCACCCTCCTGTACTGGACAAGAGAGTAGACAACCTCGAGGGTCTGCGCTCCAGTCGCCCGAGCCTCGTCCAGAGTGAGTCTATCAAGCCTCTGCAGCACAGCTTCGATGTCGTTCTCTCCAAGAAGCTTCTTTACAAATTTTTCTGCATTGTGTTGAGTCAAGTATCGCATCAGCGAGGTCGAACTCACTCAATCTCCCCTGCTTGACCTGCTTGGTCGCTAGGGCGAGGGTGGAGAGAAGTTCCACCATTATTTTCACGATGATGTCCGTCATGGCTGCCGTAGGAGGGATCCTTGTATAGATATCGAGCCTGTTCAGGAAGCTCTCGATCGACTCGAACAGGTCAACGAGCGCATCGTAGCTAGCACTAACGTTCTTGACCGCCTGGGGCACTTGTGTATCACAATGATACGTGGGTGGTGATGGGAAAGGAGACATACACCGAGTAGGATGGCAATGCCAGCAAATATTGCTTTCGCAGGCGGGAATGGCTGTAGATAAGCGTCAGGGGAAAGGAGTCCCAATGCGCGCCTTCGAACGTACTAAACCGATACCCTCACCAAGAACGGTACTGGTAGAGAGCGTGTTAAGGATGTCGACGGCACACTTGAGCGACTTCATAACCTTCCCATCGTCCCCTCGGAATTCGTGCAGGGCACGTGCTTGTTCTCGAAGCACGGTGGTGATGGACTCCACAGAATCACATGCTTTGACTCGCTGAAAGAGAGGGTGGTCATCCAATTTCGTCCCCGTCTGCCTTTCGTAGTTTTGCAAGGCAGTCCCAAGCAACGACCGAAAATGAGACGAGCTAAGTTGGTCACTCATATCACCAGTCGAAAAAAAAAATATAATCAACGAGGGATGCGTTGATGTGTCGTGAGATGACAGCTAGATAGGGATGTGGCGGAAAAGGTGGTTGGAGTGAGGAGTAAGCACACTGCCTCGAATCGATATCGATGGTTACTGGGGAATGTTTCCCACGGAGATGTAGCTCTGCACTGCGCTTGCACTGCGCTGTCGCGGGGAATTGCGTTACGATATACTGAGAGCTTAATCATGCCGTGCGTAGACACGGAGATCTCAATTTCGGTTATGTAGAAGTGATGGCTGATGGGGAGGTGCACAGCGTCGCCCTATAAAACATGAGAACCGCGGATCTCGAAATGCGCTCGGCCCGGCCGGGATAGATAAGATGTCAACTCAACATCAATAACCTGAGCCTAGTACCCAAAACTTGGAATAATCATCTATATACCGTAGTTACTGGCATAAGTCCCCAGTTCCTGCTGCGCCTGCCGCCGACATCCATGCCAGCGAATGCTGAAGTGAGCACCTAATTTTTCCCTTCTCTAGCTGCCGACTTCCGTACTTACGCGAAGCAATGGTAGATTGTCATCATCATCCTTATCTAGAACGCTCTCCCACTGCGCGCCCTCGAATCCACTGATATCGGTCGAAAAAAATTCCAATAGGCCCTCATATACTTGTAAAAACCATGGTGTAGCGCCCCCCTTTCGGGCACCCTGATATGCCGTATGATTTACAGTTTCTACAAACCCAGAATTCGTCCTCCCCTTTCGGATCTATCAGCGTCCAGAATCACGTTACCCGGTCTCGAGAGCACTGGGCATCCTTTCCTCCTTCCGTTATACCCAATCCCTCTCCGAATGAACACACCTCTCATACACACACGAACACGCGCGCAAACAAAAAGTACCGCAATCTACGGCCTGCGGCGGGCTGATGAATGGAATTTGTCTACCGCTCTTCGCAGCGCCTTTTTCTTTTTCTTCTTTCTCCGGACGGTGTCCTCGATTCGCGCGCACGACGGCTGCGCATTCTCTGCTTCCCGCGTAGCTAACTCCTCATGATGAGTATCGCGACCAACGCACGGCTGGACGTGAGTAAACGGCCACAAAGCTGGCAGAAGGGGATCACGCGCGCTGTGGGGCGCCGCCGGCACATCATTTGACACACCTTACCCTTCTTTTGAGTCTCGCGAGGAGTCAGGAAGGATAACACTGGTACACATTTAGACATGTCACGATGGACAAGACACACACCCAGAGTCGGGGACCGTGTGCACGACGGTGAACAGATGGCCGGCTCATTCGCGCTCGGGTTTGAATTTTGAATTATCCTTTGGTACAGCACTATAAGCGCCAAACGTTCTCACGGCGAGCCAAGTTCAGTTAGATTACAGTACAACGGCGGATATGACAGAAAAAACAAGCATTTGTGTCTTCGCGACAGAAACGACCTCTATCATTGCTTTTTCTCCGGTGATTGCCCTTCAGCAGCCCCACCACTCGAACTCGGTGTTGGCCCTGGCGCCGGCAACGAGAACATGCGAGTAATACGACTGACGATCCGGCCGACGCCAAGCCACAACCCAACGAGCGCCGCCAAGTCCACGCAGAGCAGCTCGGCCGCGCCCACCATGTACCGCGGCGCGAACACCTTCCAGACCATGAGGTGGCGGCGGAGCCACGCCGCGCTGAGCGCGCTGCCGAGCAGGAGCGCACCAAAGTACTGGGAAGTGCCGAGAGCCGCGCGCATCGCAGCGAGCGCCGCGACGCGTGCCTGGCTTTTCGGCGCCGGCGGAGGCACTTGTGATGATGATGTTCCTACTGCTGGCGAGGATGATGTCGGTCGTTGTCCTGGCCCTGGTGGGGTGGTATTGTCGGACGCCGCTACTGCGAGCGGGGAGACGTTCCAGATGCCGAGGAGGGGCGCGGCGAGCGCGAGGAGCGTAGTGGGGCCGAACGTGTTGAAGATAACGAACAAGGGCGAGAGCGGGTACGACAACGTAGGCGTGATCACGAACGCGGCCTTCCACTGCAGACTCGTGAAGGTGGCCTGGTGCCCGCTCGCGAAGAACGCGAGCTGGGCCAGCAGCGCGATAGGGACCACCTCATCCAGCGTCACCGCCGCCACGCCCTGCTGCTCTTGCGCGAACTCCGTCGTCGTCGTCGTCGGCAGGCCCTGCTGTAAACGTGCGAGGGCGCGGGCGGGGTCGGCTGCAAAGCTCGCGTGGAGAGCCTTCGCGTCACGCGCAGCGTCTACGAGTTCAATATGCGCGAGCAGCGCCGCGGTAGTGAGCGCGAGGGTTATCTGCGCACTGGGCTGCGCGGCGAGCCAGATGGGTATGAGGACAACGCCCAGAGACGGCAAAGGGCGCGCCATAGGCATTTGCGAAGCCGAGTACGCGCACTTCTGTCTTGTGCTTGGCGCCCGCGCCGGTGCGTTCGGAAGACACGTGCAGTGCGACGGGGACCAGCGCCCATAGCGCAGTGCCGCCGAGAGCAGCGAGCATACTCGTCCACGCGAGTATTGTGCGCGCCAGTCGCAAGTCCACGTACGTGAGATTCTGGTATGCGCCAGACGCGTCGAGCCATTCCAAGAGCCAACATGCAGAGCCGGCGATCAGTGCGGGCGGGAGGACATACGGGAGGAGCAGGGAGGCGATGCCGTTATCGGACTTGGAGATGGCCAGCACTCGCCGTATGCCGTACGGAACCAAGGCGGCGGTAGGGATGAGCAGTATGCGGACAAGGACTGGCGGCTCGGCGGCGCCTGAGCCTGAGAAAAATGTGACGCTACACCACGGGTGCTGCTCTTCGCGGCAGACGGTGCTGATCGCCATGAGCCTTACACATGCCGCGAAGAGTGCGGCAAAGGCAAGGATGCGATAGCGGAGGTGTGCCGTGGGTGCGGACAATGCGGTGAGGAGCGGTGGGACGAGCGTGAAGACGAGGAAGAACGGCACGGCACGGTCTTCCCAGAAGGTGTACGAGTTGGAAAGGAAGGCGATCGAGTGGAGGAGCAGAATGGGCGTGGTCCATGAGATGCGTAGCTTGGGCGGCGCCGAGATGAGGACGCGCACGCCAGAACCGACGGAAGCACCAAAGAGGATAGATTGGAGAAGGGTGACCCCATCACCTAGCTGGACAGTTCGAGATAGTGAGTGTGCAACTGCTGCGAGCGCTGCGCCCATGCCAGCAGATGACGTGATCACCCCACCAAGGGGCGTTATCCAGGGGTCCCACTGGCCAAGAGAACGGCTATGTTCGTACACGCCCCACCCGACAACAAGGCTCAGTGCAATCACTCCCAATCCTCCTACCATGAGCGCCGGGTTGAATCGTGCCCAAAGCGAGCGACAGGTCTCGAGTGCTAGACGGGTGAAATGTACTGCCGCTTCCGAGCTGTCCCTCGACTTGCTAGCGTGGAAGTGTGTCCAAGAAGCCTCTAGTGTGCTCCAGACACCATCGAGCTCGCCGCCCGAAGGGCTATTACGGTAAACGTCGAGGTACGCATGTACTTGACGCGCATTGATGTCAAGCGCTGTAGCGTAATCAGAACCCGAGCTGTCCCGCCAGAACAACTCTGGGATAACAGTTCCGAGGTTGTTAAAAGGGATAGGAAGTCCAAGTAGAAGCGAGAGTGTTGGCACGAGATCAATCTGTTGCACGGAGCGGTGTGGAGATGGTTCCCCAGGGAAGGTTTTGTGTGGGAGATGGGATGTGGGCGGATTCTTGGAGGATAGGGCTGGACCCTTCGAATAGATCCAGAGACCAGCTGAAACTTCGAGTTCACCATCGCCACCGTGGTCCCCTTTGTGGTCCATTCCATGGTCGCCGAGGACGACAAGTAGCGTGTCCTCGTCAAGAGCATCGACGGCACGTTGTAGAACATGGTTCATCTGCTGCTGCTTTGCCACCATCGTTGGGTGATCGGGGCCCACACGATGACCGACATGGTCGACACCAAGAAAGTGGCCGATTATGAAATCCCATGATTGAGCGTGGGTCGAATTGGTAAGGAGAGGAAAGAGGTTGGCGATGACGCCATTGTCGACGGTGTGTAGATCCTCGACGTTGAATGAATCAAAGTCATGGGACATCTCTGGGTGGAAGGCAGTTGGAAAGACGGTTAGCCAGGTGTCATCTCCCATGAAGGCTATCTACGAGAGGGGGTCGGTGAGAGCCCAAAGGAAGGTAAGTGCCAGTGAGACGCACTGTCTTGTTGACCTGCTGCAGTTGCTGTATGATGGAGTCCTCCGCAATGGACGCCCCTCCAAAGTTGGAGCCAATATCCACGAATGTTGGGAGAGAACCGGTGACGAGACCTTTGATACGCTGCAGTGTTGCTGTGGGGGGATCGGCATAAGCGTTGAAGAGGAAGGAGTTGCGTGGCTGCTCGGCCGTAAGTTCCCGTGGAAGGGTCAGGATATTGTGATGGTAGGGAGAATGAGGTTCGGGTGGGTGCGGGGAGAGAAAGTCGAAGCGAAGCGAGTCGATGATGAGGAGAACGGCGCGTTTGTGGGTGGGTGGCAGCGTGCAAGGAGAGGACGAGTCGTGGCAAGACGCGACGGTGGAAAGGGACAACCTGCTGAGGAGAAATCCACGTGTGAAGAGATAAATTCCGACGAGGTGAAGAGAAAAGAGGTAAAGTAGAATCCAACACGTCCGAAAGACCATCATGGTCACCATGACCGGCAACACTCTGCGCTCATACCACTGCCCGTCCTCACTCGGCCCGTGTTTCCGTGCAATCCGAGTGCTCGGGACGACAACCTCACACACTCGTTCACACTTCTCTGCCCGTTCCCAGACTTATGCTGCGCGTGGTCTCAACCCTCACTTATAAGGGCGCTACAGTGATAACTCTGGAGCGCCCCCCCCCCTCTGAACTTTCCCACCACTGTATACGATGGCCTACTGCGATCGCTGCAACCGGATGTTCCCGCATGATGGGCATACGAACAGCACAGGGACGACTCGCATAGCCACTGGATCTGCGACAGCTGCGCAGTTGACTTTGCCAGCGAGGAGAGTCTCGAGCAGCACTATGCAAACAGTTCGAAACATCACTATTGCCGAGACTGCGATCGGCATTTTGTCTGTGCAGAGTCAAAGATGCAACACATGGAGGCAAAACACTGGTATTGTGAGACCCATGACAGGGTGAGAGAATTCTGAACTCGCTATGGACTGGTTTTTCATGGTCCCAATTCGTTGGGGGTGGTAGACCTTCGAAACAGAGGGAGGTCTCAATTCGCACTACCGGCAAAGCATTGATCATCACGAAGGACTTTGATAACGATGATAGATCATGGGACTATGGCGAGGAGGGGAAGGTAATGTGCATGTGCCCTGTGTCGTGAGGTCAACTAGTTCTCGATTGTGGGCCACCACCCTGACAGGTTGCTTGGTACAGCTATTCGACTTTGGACTCTCATTGATGATTCTCATGGACGGAAACCTGTCTTGGAGTAGTGACAATAAACCTGTATTCGAATGAACACACTCTCGTCTATTCAGGGATGGGTTCGCCCTTCTACTGTAGTTGTGATAGGGGATAACGAGGATATGCTACGCGAGTTACAAGGTGGCCTTTCCAGAGCGAGAGGGACGCGACAGGAGATCGTGCATTCTGCACGATAGTCAGTTAAACAGTGGGTACTAGTGTTGCTGCGGTCCAAGTTCGAGTTCACACCGGTGCAACTTGCCCACAACTGGCCAATTGCAGGTACCTTTGTAAACTATTTGTAAACTATTGCTTGGTTGACTCGGGCATGAACTGCAGCTATGACAATGTGCTGAAGATAAAAGAGAGGGAGAAAGGAGACTGGATGACTATTGTCCCTAAACGATCCGGTACCCATGGCTGCGAACCTGGATTCGCACGAGATTGTCCGATTGTCCAAATTACCGTCTGGGTGTCAGAGCACGATGGGTGGGCCATTCATGGTGCATGGGTGCCCAGCTGAGACAATCTGATGACCTAAGCGGGACATTGTTTTGGGAAGATGGGCACGGGACGGCAAAACGGTGATCCAGCTAGACAGATGGAACGTACAAGCTTTTCTTGCGCACGACTCGCTTTGTTGATGTACCCTTCCCGTTCAGTCGGTGTCAAATTTCCTTACGCCTTGACATTCAGGGCCGAGAGGAGAACATGGTGGAGAGCGTAGGCCACGCGCCACCTCACGGCAAGCTCACAGAGATTGAGGGAGACTCGAATGGGGATCGCGAGTACTAGTGATCCTGGTAGGACACGCGGTCGCGGTGGTAGGTAAGGAGGGTCCCGTGATCGCGTGATCGTGGAGTTGCCCAAGCATATGGGAAAGGCTTAATAATCAACTTGCAAGTGCCGTGAGGTGGAGCTCGACGTCCGTCCATCTGCACAAATATACTACTACCCGAGCACAGTATAGCGATCCCACCTGACAAGCACCGAGACACCTACTTGTTCATCGTGGTCGTTGGGGAGACCATGCAGACGCCGCAGATGCTCTATCAACGCGTGGGCCCGTGCGCGGCAAGGTCTACTTTTGGCATTGGCACCTCATCCGCGAACGACTTGCCAGCCTGGAAGTTTCGTTTTTTTTTGCTCAGGCACAGTGGGCGCATTCAGAGTCAGAGGACGAGAGCTCCTCTCTCTGCTTCGGTGGCGGGGGTCGAGCACTGGTGGAGCCTACGCTGGCCGGGTTGGGAATCACCGCACCGTTGACCCCAGCACGGAGTGCCGAAAGCTGAGTATAAAGAGTCACACTTACCGGCCCACCGGAATCCCCCATGGAGGAGTGGTCACCTTCGAGTTACTAGGCTCCTTCGGAAGACTCAGAGGCAGAGGCGCTTAAGATAGACCTATAATTTTTCACTTTCCTCTCCCTTCACCCGCCCCACTGTCATGAGTTCGGTTGTAGTCTTACTCCGAGTAGTTCTTATAGATACTGTAGCTGGATACATCTTTGAGTCAGCATACCCCGTCTCTCAAGTGATCACTCCTTTGAGTCTTATGCTAACTCGACCATTCAATACGATTAAATTGTTATACTGTACATTGGTCTATGGACATTATCGTTGACAATATCGACCTCACAAATACTCTATGAATACTAGGATGATATTTGGCTGCCAATACAATACCACCGAGTCCATGGTTATCGTATCCTCTAATCGTCTGCTCCATGATCCAACAGTAACCGCACTATGTCCTGATGTCCTTCTCCTGAAGCTATCTGGAATGGCGTCTGACCATCGTCATCTTGAGCATGAACATCGGAGCCGCACTGGAGAAGCAATCGTATAATGTTAAGATGTCCTTTTTGAGACATGAGGTGTAACGGTGTCATGCTTTTGGTATCTCGGGCATTCGGATCTGCACCATACTCGAGAAGGACTCTAGCAACTTCCATCTGTCCGAGGTTCGACGACACATGTAACGGGGTCCAATTGTCCTTGTCCTTGGCATTTGGATTTGCGCCGTGCTTGAGGAGAACCCGGGCAACGCCTTCTGTACTTGCACCATGTAATGGAGTCTGATAGTCTTCATCCTGGGCATTCGCATCCGTACTGTGCTCCAGAAGGACTTTAGTGACTTCCACAGACCCGTTCGCAGACGAATGATGCAACGGTGAGCGTTTCTTCGTGGTCTGGGCGTTCGCATCTCCGCCGTACTCGAGGAGAAGTCTAGCAACCGCTTCTGTCGACGCCATATGTAATGGATTCCAGTGATATCTGTCATCCTGGGCTTTCGCATCTGCACCGTGTTCCAGAAGAATCTGAGCAACTTCCACATTGCGCGCTTTGGACGCGATGTCCAATGGGTTCTGGCCCTCATTGTCTCGGATTTCCGGATCCGCTTTGCATTCGAGTAGAGCACGAACAACTTCCAAATGGCCTTCTCGAGAGGCAAAGATCAACGGCGTCGGGCCTATCTCGAAGCATTGAGTATCTACGTCCTCTGAGTGCTCAAAGACTAGGAACTTTACAGCCTCGTGTATGCCGCACAAGGCAGCATAATGCAAGGCACTTTCGTTAGCCACTGATGGACATTTCAATCGCGGTGAGCTACTAAGGGGATATATTGGATCATAAATCCAGGTCCAGATGGCAAGATGGTATTTCGTCGGGTCAAACAGACATCTTATCCCGTCCTGAATGTGTTGAGCCACATTCTGGATCCGCGCATGGTCCGCCCAGTGTTCGGCAGCATACTCAGCGAGAGGAAACGTCTCCAGAATGTCATTGGTGATGTCTTCACCGAGATGTAGTAGAAAGCTTAGACAGGCCTGCAAAACGAGCGTATGAGCCGCCGTCATGGAAACATGGAATCGGGAAATCATTTCCGTCGCTTTGCCAAGCCGCGCTGACGTCAAGTACTCCTTCACCGAGAAATGTGCAAACTGGATAACTTGGGAGCCATCCACATTCACAACGGCAAGTAAACTGGAGCACGTGTACAGCACGGCCTGTCCAGGGTCTTCTGGCCGCCAATCCTCCAGGAATGTTGGGATTGATTCCGTGTCGAAATCAAATGCGAGGAATTCCGCAAGCTCTTCGACACGAAGCGGACGGGAAGCTGCCGCAACACATTGAAATAGACGATGTGCATATTCCCAGTTTTGGTCATCAATGTCTTCCAATGTGCGCCCATAAGTCTCATCGAGCGTCTTTGGCAATTCATCCAGAGCCCGTCGTATACGCCCTGGAAGGCAACGACGGAGGCAGACCAGCTGGCAATACGCCCATCGGAACCTACATCACCATTACAACTATGAGCGACCGTGCCAGAGAGTAGAGACATTCATTTCTTACATCCCATCCGCTTTTGTTGTGAGTACATCGATGACCAGTTGCTTGTCAGATGCTTTCCATCTTCGCATCATAGGGTCCGTGTTGACAACTGACTTGACATATTCTGTAATATCCTGAATCTGTCCGCTCTCGCCATGTAGGGAAATCGAATGGAAAGCCAATGGATCCAGGATAGGTACGATGTCGGCTTCAGGTCGGCTGGTGACACAAATCCGCATATGAGGTAGGTGTAAACCGACAAGCTCCTCCACGAACTCCAAAACTTTGTCACGAGGGGATGGCATACCAGTCGTCTTTGGACACTCGTCCAGGGCATCTATGATTATGTAGATTGTAGCTTGTCCAGGGAGTTTGAGCATATCTTTGAGACATTCTACCAGTTCGCTGTCGCTGGCATGTTGGGAGCCACTACCATGTTTTGGATAGAAATCGGAAAGGATGGCGGAATAGGCATCAGACTGATCGCAAAGCTGGACAAGTAGAGACGAGAGCAACCCATGGCGATCCTTCTTTTGATCGTCTCTGAAGTCACAATAGAAAAACGCAAGTGATGCTAGTCCCGATGCGGCCACTGTGCGGATATCCTGAATTATTGAGGAGCTATGGGTAGGATATGATAAGTTCGAGCAATGGAAATGTGGAAACATTTACGTACCAAAGGACGCTCTTTCTAGCGCCCGCTATACAGTCGAAGATGATCAGTTGCAGGGAATTACGAGGGTACGAAACACTAACGTTTTCCATGAATCCATAAGAGGGAACTTGGACCGGCAGATTTCCATTCCGTGAAAGCAGAACTTTGCATCCACCATGCTGCAGTCCCGCTATGGCGAGACTCACAAGCGATATTGTGGTTCTTCCACGGATCTGGTGGGGAGAGCCATCTTCGAACGTCTTGTTGCAACTTGTCACCTGCGAAACGAGTTCAGGTATTCCTGGTCGGAAATACGAAGATTAGAGATAAGAGACAACTCACGCTCAGCCTTGTTCATTTTGCTCACGATATCTTGCATCGCTTCTAGCACTCGGTCAGAGATACCACTTGCTTGTTGTTGCAAGAAATAACATACCTAAAGCATCCCGGACACTGTTTGCCGATGCCTTGCCATCTAAGTCTAGAGGTATGAATGTTCAGAAGCAAGCGAGGAACAGGCCATGTTCCACTTTCTCACCATCCATGACCACTCTCATATGCTCGACAAGACCATACACAACTTTCAGTGTCTCTGCTCCCGTCGTCCGAGCCTCGTCCAGAGTGAGTCTATCCAGCCGCTGTAGTACCACCTCAATGTCATTCTCTCCAAGAAGCTTCTTTATAAATTTCTCTGCATTGCGTTGAGTAAAGTATCGTATCTGCGAGAACAAACTCACTTGGTCGACCTTGCTTGACCTGCTTGGTTGCCAGAGCGAGTGTGGAGAGAAGTTCTATTATTATCTTCACAAGTATATCTGTCATGGCTGGTGTAGTTGGTATCCTCGTATAGATATCAAGTCGACTGAGAAAGTTCTCGATGGACTCGAACAGTTCGAGGAGTGCGTCGTAACTTGCACTAACGTCCTTGACAGCCTGAGACACTTGGATGTCACATGATATGTGCATGGTCATGGAGAAAGAGACATACGGCGAGTAGGACAGCTAAGCTAGCAAATATTGCATTCGCAGGTGGGAATGGCTATATAAAAGATGTCAAGGACAAGGAGTTCTGATGAACATCTTCTTCGGACGTACTAGACTGATGCTTCCTCCAAGAATGGTGCTGGTGGAAAGCGTGTAGAGGACGTTGACGGTACACTTAAGTGATTTCATGATCCTTCCATCATCTCCTCTGAATTCACGAAATGTCCTTGCTTGTTCGTGGAGAATGGCGGTGATTGAATCGAGAGAGTGACATGATTCGAGTTGCTTGGCGAGAGGATGGTCAATCAATTTCGTTCCTGTCTGATTTTCGTAATCTTGCAGGGCATATTCGAAGAGAAGTGGGAAGGACGAAGGTGGGCTGAGGGCACTCATATCGTGAATGGATATAATATGGCTAAGGACAGAGGAGATGGTCTGGGATGACTGCTAGCAAGTGTGTGGGGGTGTGGGGGACAGACTGAGAGGATTGTGTGAGGGCGGGCGCATGCACTGCCTCATCGATATCGCACGAGGATTAGGCGCGGAAAGTATTGCCCTGCTAGGATGAGGACCTCAATTTCGGTGACGTGACAGCAGAGGTATGATGCCAATGTGCGAAATCGTGGATTGTGTCATACGAGTATTGGGAAATGACCAAATTTCGAGCTTACTGGCTTCTCAAGCGTGGTTTTTGTCTGTGTTCCCTAGTTGAGCGCTTTGTACTTGACATTTTCGGCACCCCGACATGACTAACTGCAAGCATGTTAGCAACGGAGGATCTTGAACGCACCACTGCCAACTTCCGTCGCAGAGGGTGAGATGCAGTACCTGGTTCGAGGACGTCCTTCCGCCTGCGTTCGTAGAGGCCACGGTCAAGAGCATGAGGGTTGAATGATGTGCCAGTGTCAGTGGTATGGTATGTCCACTAGCACTCAAATTCTGACCGTATATCATACCTAGATGCTAGGCCGAAACCGGTATCAGCGCACGGCGGGATGACAAGACAACATCGATTCCCCGCGTCATTCAACATCATGAATCTCCTACTCAGTGCAGTCGCATAAGGGGACGGTAACTCGGCCCGGCGGTGGAAGGCCATTTGACGGAGACGGATTAGGGGACACCGCGCAGCACTGAAAACATGGATGGTTGGTTGGCCGTGGTGCGTTGCCCATTACGTTGCGACGCACGATAGGCCGAGCTGCGCGCGTCTGTCAATGCTCTCGCCTTGCCTATTAGTCGTCGTGATAGGCAAGGCCCGCTGAAGGCGGCATGGATACAATCCAGCAGCAGAAGGACATTGGGTCGATTTCCGAAGCGTGGCGGTTGCCCAAGCATCATAAATTCAACCTTCCGTCAATTTGGCATCTTCCTCATTCGGTTCCCTTTCATTTTCTCTGCGTCGAGCCTGGTACATCGGTACTTAAGCATTTTAGTTTCCAGAGGTTGCTCAACTCAGGCAACCGCCAAAAACCAGCCGAAACCTGGAAACTCAGACATCTTGAAATGTATGTCTGATTTTCTGGAAACCTACCTTGTGAGTGAGCCATGGTAACTTAGGAAATGTATAGAAACCTGTGAAATTTGGAAACTATGTTGAAAAAGTGGCTAAGCTGCAATTCAAGATAGAGTACATTAAGTAGTGATATCTACCAGGGTCAAATGTTGTAGCTAAAGCAGAATTCATGATTTCTGTGGGCTTACAGGAATGTATAAGTCTTCACAGTAGGCAGATATCATCAACGCATCCACTTGAAGATCACCCACATCATCATCAGCACTTGATGCAAGGATAAGCCCCCAGTGTCTCTGTCACAGAGCGGCTTGCACAGGGGCAAGAGAACTGCTGATGACATGTAGGGATCGCGTTTGACCCCCCAGGTGTGGTGGGCCTGTCTAGGCCTGGGGTTGGTAATACAGGTCGGACTTTGTAGTCAGTGTATGTCAGTGGGCTTTGTCAGCTCTCAGTCAGCATCATAGTTAGCCGTATGACTGGAAAACAGTTGAGTAAGCAGTAGTAGTCAGCATGTACCAGTAGTACTTGTACGCACGCGCGTACGGAGACGAGACTCTAAGTCGAGTCTCCTTGTCTCAAACAAAGAGTAGTGACTTCGTGCTATTGCCTCTAGGAAAGCTGTGGCTTGTTTCGCTTTCCTGAGTCTATTGTGTCTTATTCTCTGTGTACCACGTATTGCTGGTACTCCGAACATCAGCTCTAGTTCTAGTACCATCAATGAGTCGCTAGGAAGCGACGACAGTTATTTCCCACCAGCAGTAGTGGAAGCATCCGCTGAGTTATCCGAGGTTTGATCGAAACAAGGGATACTGATGACATCTAAGTGTCACTGCTCTCACCGGTGACATTAGACTTGACTTCTTATTCACCACGGCCCCCGAAGAGAGGCAATACGTCCAACTTCCCATTGATAGGGAACGAGCATTACAAAACACCGCCGTCTATTGGGAAGATCAAACTTTCCCTTTTCACGCATATGCGATCCGAGTAGGAGGAACGCAGATCAAAGCAGTTCATCTGCATAACAGACATTGGTACACCCTTAACTGGGGGAACGAAGGAGAGTCTCCATTTCTTGACCAAAGAGCACACTGTTGATCAATACAACGGACGATACGAAGGAGCAGCAGCAAACACGTACGAAGAAGCGCCCACCATCAGCAATTGGGCCGAAGGATCCGACAGCGAAGAGGAAGAAGACCTCCTTGACCAACAAATTCGAAATTCACCCGTCGACTTATCAGCAGCCATTACTGCTCTCACGGACCTATCATTAACAACTGAACCAACCATCATAGCCACCATGTCAATGGCCGCAACAGCAGTAACCACGACCCAAGCAGGAGGAAGAACAGGACCACCAACTGGAGGAGGAAGTGGAGGACCAAGCGGAGGCGGAGGTCCTCCGGGAGGCGGTCCACCAGGAGGAGGAGGCGGACAACTGCAACAACCAATCCAAGCAGATGACAAACCAATGGGAGCACTACCAATGATCTTCGAAGGAGATCGAGCCAAAGCTGAGAGTTTCTTACGGGAACTCCAAGCATATTTCCTTGTTAACCACAATGTCCCGTCATTAGCCTCCTTTATCAAATGAGTGGCCATAGCCCTCACTTGCATCAAGGGAACAGAAGTCGATCGATGGACAGAGCAACAACTAGATTGGCTGGGACGCTCCAACCAGCAGACGACGCACGCGCAGTATGGACAATGTTCGTGCAAAATTTCGAGAATCGCTTTCTCGATTCGCAAAAGGCGCAGAAAGCACGCATCAGATTGCAAGAGTTAAAAATGAGATGGCCAGAAATAGATGAGTACATCTCCACATTCGAAAGTATAGCGCATGAAGCTGGTTACAACCCGATGGATCAGAATACCATGCAGCTGTTTCTGCAAGGATTACCACGTAGCGTTGGACAGAAAGTGTTGGAAGACACTACCGTTAACACCTACGACCAAATGAAGGCCAAGGCTATCAACGTGACCGCGTCGCAATGGATCATCGATGCCCTGTACACGCGCCCCAACAACAACAACAACGCTAGACGCACCCCATTCCAGAGTAACTGGCAGTATCGTGCTCAGCAACCGCAGAACCCCCGACCACCGCAACAGGGATTCGGACAAACCCCCTACAACTCTACCACAGCACCTAGGGCATGGAACAACCAACCAGTGCCCATGGATGTAGACCGAACCAGAGCGCCCCGAGGAAACTGGCGAGGACGAGGTGGAGGACCACCTAGAGGAAATGTTGTGAGAACAGACGATCACAGAGTCCAAAGAGGGGCGCAGGGTGCGTGTTTCACCTGTGGACAACAAGGACACTTCGCTCGCACCTGCCCCACTAAACAGCACCGTGCGAACACACGCACCACCCAGCTCATTGACTGGACGCCCGAAGACAATGAAACTGAATCCAACATCTCGAAGGTGGATCACCTCCACCAACAACTCGAAACACTCTCGTCCGAAGACCAAGAAGAGCTGATGAATCGTCTCGGGGCAAAGGAAGGAAATTTTTCGGAGGCCTAATCTGTACGGCCTGGATTAGGAGGACTGGATCAGATAGGATGTATCTCTCTGTATGAAAATCTATGCAGCTACGTTTATTCATCCATTTATCCAAGAAGAGGGCCGAAACAATAGCGCTCCTAGATTCAGGAGCGACCGAAAACTTCATCAGTATGCAGTACGTGAGAGAAATGCGATTCCCCATTAAACAACTGGAAAGACCCAGACCAGTCTACAACGTAGATGGGATGAGAAATAAGAACGGAGATATAGAAAATTACACGGACCTAGAGATGCAGACGGGGAGTCAGCGGACCTGGTTGCGATTCTTCCTTACTGATCTGGGAGAACAAAAGGTCATCCTAGGATACCCGTGGTTCGCAGCCACACAACCAAAAATCGACTGGGCACGAGGTTGGCTCGAAAGCGATCAACTACCCCTCATCCTTCGAACCAAGTTGGCAACCCAGGTGCGAATAGGAAAATGCAGAACCACCCCGCAAGGTTGCAAGGCACCCCTGCGATGAGCCAAAATCATACAAGGATCTATTCACATGGCCAAACTCGTCATCCCTGCAGCAAAAGGGAAAGGACAGACGTTGGTGTCAAAGCTAGCCGAAGAAGCAGGATCCCACAAAGGAAGCGGCGAGATCCCAACCAAGTATCAGAGACATGCTCATGTTTTCAGCGAAGAAGCTGCCCAATGATTCCCTGAACCACGTATCTGGGATCACACGATAGAATTAAAGCCAGAAGCGCCATCCTCGATACCAGGCAAAGTGTATCAACTTACACAAGAGGAACAAAAGGCACTGTTAGAATTCGTCAAAGAGCAACAAAAGAAAGGCTACATACGCCCCTCAAAGAGCCCATACACAGCACCCTTCTTCTTTATCAAAAAAAAGGACGGGAAACTACGCCCGGTACAAGACTACCATCGCCTAAATGAGTGGACTATTCACAACCGTTACCCCCTCCCACTAATTCCAGAGTTGATAGCGAAAGTCCAGGGGGCAAAACTCTTCACGAAGTTCGACATCCGATGGGGATACAACAACATCCGCATCAAAAAGGAAGACGAATGGAAAGCCGCATTCATCACCAATCAGGGATTATTCGAACCCACTGTGATGTTCTTTGGGCTGACGAATTCACCAGTGACCTTCCAAACCATGATGAACGCGATCTTCGCTGAAGAAATGGCACAAGGGTGGCTTATCATATATATGGATGACCTCCTCATCGCCACGAAAGACGACCCTAAATTCCACGAAGAATGCACCCACAAAGTCTTGGATAAATTAAGACAACATGACCTATATCTCAAACCAGAGAAGTGCATCTTCGAACAACGAAAGGTGGAGTTCTTAGGAGTCATCCTAGAAGACGGTACAGTCCAGATGGACCCAGCAAAAACACGAGGGGTTGTGGATTGGCCTCAACCACAAACAGTCAAGGACGTCTGCACGTTTCTGGGCTTCACGGGATTTTACCGATATTTCATACCCAATTACTCCCTCATAGCATGCCCTCTGATCCAACTGACACGAAAAGATACCCCATTCAAATGGAATCATGACTGCAAGGAAGCCCTTGAACGCCTGAAAACACTGATGTGTAGTAAACCCATCCTCCGTCAACCCGACTACTCTAAAGCATTCTTTCTTGCCACAGACACCTCAGCATATGGCGTGGGCGCCGTACTCTCGCAGGAGGGAGAAATTAACCCACACACACAAAAACCCATGCTATGTCCGATTGCATACTACTCTAACACCTTCACCCCGACAGAACGCAACTACGACATCTATGAAAGAGAATTCTTGGGGGTCTTGAAAGCCCTCAAACGCTTCCGCCCTCATGTAGCAGCCACAGAAATACCGGTCACCATCCTCACCGACCATGCTAACCTGACATACTGGAAAGCCCCTCGAAAGGTCAATCGACATGTGGCCAGATGGTTCGCAGAGCTTCAAGACTACAACCTAGTCATCAAGCACGTGCCCGGAAAAATCCATACCGCTCCCAACATGCTGTCTAGACCACCAGGAGCTGATCACGGCACCGAAGACAATTCGAACTTAACCCTTCTTCCGCCGCCCATGTTCATTACCACCATGTCAACACGAATGGACCCTCTTGAGCAACGAGTAAAAGAAGCTCAGCAAAAGCAACGAGCAGAAATGGATGTCACTGCCAAGGGTTTGACAGCAACAGTAGACACACTAAGTCGATAAGCTAGGACTCGAAGTGTCCTAGAAGACTTGTAGAATGGAAGTCAACCTGCAAGTCGATGTCGATGCCTGGGTTACCGCTTGCCGAGCTCTGACTCAGTAGCCACCCGCAATGAAGTAGAACACTGCTAGTATTGAGACAAGAGACTCAACTTGCCTCTACCAGGCGTAATGAGTCCCCTATTTGTAGTACATAGTACTTGAGGGCAGGCCTAGGGCCTGAGGGGGCAGTGCTACCTATTTATACACCGAGAACAATAACAGCCAATAGCACAAGACACTCAAGAAAATCACAGGCTGATGTACATGAAACGGGGCACGAACATGAAACGGGGTACGAATCCTCTAGTTGGCCGGTTCCGCAACTTACAGGGGCACGATGGTGTTGAACCATCACCCCAGGCCGGTTACACCATCCTCTCGCTAGACAGGATGCCCTCATCCTGTCTTCCTCCATGCCGATCGTCTTCCCAGTTGCGGCCGCTCGACTCCCACCAAGGGGATCTTCTTTGCAGCTCTTGCTGCGACGAGTCGGTCCTCGCACGCCTGCTTGGCAGCTTCAGATGCTGCCAGATTTGCCTGAGCCAGGCGTAGCTCGGCGCGCAAGATGTCGGTTTCGCGGTCCAGTACACGGTACCGCGTAACCTCGGTGAGGAGGGGCCAGTCGTCAACGTCGATGATGGCCTCCCGGAGTGGGTGGTAGTCGACCTTGGTTCCCCACAGGCGGGTGCGGAACCAAGGTGGGAGTGGGGAGAGGGGGAAATCGTCGAAGTCGGGGCGCGCATAGAGGTCGATGATTTGGGCATCATGGTTGCCTGTCGTGTTAGCTGCCAGCCCAGCCACCCGCCCGTCATCCAGCTGCTTGATGAATACAGCGGGTTTCTCGCCGTCGGGGGTGGTGATGGTGAATTCGGGGAGCCCCGTCGATTTGCTGGATGCGAGCCTTAAGCTCGCAGTTGTCCCGGTTGACGTCCTCAAATTGGCGTTTGAGGCAGCATGCCTCATCTTGGAAGAGGGCTTCCCTCTGCTGAAGAGTGGTGGCAAGGCCCTCAGCCAGCTGGCGGAGCTGGGTTGGGTCGAGGTCCTTGTATCCGTCCAAGACGGATCGTACAGTACCAGGGGAGAGGGGGCCTTCCCAGAAGGCATTGGTCTCCAGGTCAGGAAACGTGCCTGGGAGACGGATGGTGTTGGAGGAGGGGGCGGTAGTGGTGCGACCGGGGCTGGCCGCTGCGGAGGGAGGTTGGACAACCTCTTCAGACGCGACACGCGTGGTTGGTGCTGGGATGGGGACTGGGACTGGTGAAGACATGTAGAAGAGATGGTGGGATAAGAGGTAGAAGAGGATCGAACTGATGTTTTCGCCGGGGGTTTCTGCTTCCCTTTTATGTTGCTCAAGGGCTGGCACTTGTGATACTCCCGAAGGAGATCTGGGGCGTGCACCTGGTCAGCTGGTTCCCAGGTGTTGTCACTTTCGGGGTAGCCCCGCCACTTTATGAGGTACTGGAGCTTCTTCGACCGCCCTTGATAGCGGTGATTCCGAATTTGTTCCACCTCGTAATGTTCTTCATCATTGATCAGGTCAGGAGGGGGTCGGGCGTAATTGGGCCCGTGCGTGTCCGTCTCCCTATATGGGGTAAGAAGGGAGGCATGAAACACCGGGTGGATCAGCCATGATGCAGGGAGTTGCAGGAGGAAGGCGACCGGGGATACTTCTTTGAGTATCTTGAAAGGGCCGTACCGTTTTGGGTTTAGTTTGGACCCTTGATGTGGGAGTGTCAAGTGGGTTCCTTCTAGCCACACTTGATCTCCGACCCTGTATCGACTCAATGGTGTTTCGGCCGCCTTTCTGTTGATTGCTTCGATGGCCTGGTCTCATGCTTTCTCCATTCTTCGCATCCTTTGTTCTGCCGCCTCGTTGTTGGTCTGGACTCCCAAATCTCCGGGCCCTAGCGTTGGCTCATACCCGATCAAAATTTGATTGGGAGATAATCCCGTGGTGCTGTTTCTCCGATTGTTATGCACTGCGGTCGCGACTGCCACCCATTCTGTCCAATCGTCTGGTTGGCCACTTGTCACCAGCTGTAGGTACTGTTCCACCCATTGGTTCTTTCGTTCAGAAAGGCCGTCCGTTTGGGGGTGTGCTGTTGTGGATAGGTTCTGCTGTATCCCTAGTCTTTTGGTAAGGGCCTTCCCAAAACTCGACGTGAAGCGTGGGTCCCTGTCGCTGATGATTTTTCTTGGTAGGCCATACCAAGGGTAGATGTGATCAAGATATAGTTGGGCGATCCCGGGCCCATGATGTTGGTAGAACAGGGGAGGAATAGGGCGGCACGAGAGCATCGTGGTCGACAATGGTGAGGATTGCATCTAGTCCTTGCTTCGGTGGTAGTCCAGTGATCAAGTCCATGGATATGGTTTGGAATGGTAGGGTGCCTGGTTCTGAGGGGATTCGATAAAGTGGGACGCGTGGGCGATGTGTCAGTATCTTCGCCTGTTGGCATGTTGCACATCCCCTAACATAATCTGCGATCCATTCCTTCATCTTCGGCCACCAGTATCGCTCTTGGACCTTCCTCAGGGTTTCGTCTCTTCCTGGATGGCCGGCCGTGGGTGTGTCGTGGGCGTCTCTGACAATGGCTCTTCTGAGCTCTTTGAGGTTTGGCACGATGGTTTTTCCATTGATTGTTTGTGCTACTCGGATTCGATGTGGTGGGATGATCGTGATGTCTTTGTTGTCACTTTCGCCGTGATCTGCATTCGGTGGTCTGGATAGTGCATCTGCTGCGGTGTTCGTTTTGCCTGGGATGTATTCCAGTATGTAGTCATATTCCTGGAGGTCAGCATGCCATCGTGCGGTTCGTCAGTTTAGATTCCTGGGTGACTTCCAGTACTGGAGGTTGGCGTGGTCTGTTTGGATCACGAAAGGCATTTTTGTCCATCCCAAGTAATGCCTCCAGTGGGCCAACGCCTTCATGACGGCTAACAGTTCTCGTTTGTAAATGTCGTAGTTTCGTTCTGTAGGCGTGAACATTGCCGAGTAGTATGCCACTGGGTGTAGGATTGGCTTGTGTCGTTGGGCCAGTGTTGGTGTGAGGTTGTTATGCTGTCCCTCCTGTGAGAGTATGGCGCCCACGCCGTATGCCGATGCATCGACATGAAGTGTAAATTGCTTTTCAACATCTGGTTGAATTAGCACTGGGCTGCCGCACATTCTTGTTTTCAGCTCTTCGAATGCCCTCATTTGTGCCTCTCCCCAGTGCCAGGGTGTGGTTTTCTTTGTCAATTCCAGCAGAGGCCATGCGATTTTTGAGTAGTTTGGGACGAAGTAGCGATAGTATCCGGTGAACCCCAAGAAGCTCCTGACACCAGTTGGGTTCTTTGGTGGGGACCAGTCGGCAATTCCTTGCAGCTTTTTGGGACTCATCCTGAGGTGGCCTTTTCCCATGATAACCCCCAGGTATTTGATTTCCTCTTTCTCGAATTGGCATTTTTCCGGTTTTAGATAGAGATCGTTTTTCTCTAGCTTGTCTAGCATTCGGTGAACGTATTCCCGATGCCTGGCTGTGTGTTGCTCTTCCGTCTCATGTGGTCGTTTGGTGATATGTATGGCGATGTCATCCATGTAGACAGAGAGCCAGCCCTCTCCTACTTCTTGTCGGAATATAGCATTCATCATCATTTGAAAGGTTGCCGGGGAGTTGGTGAGGCCGAAGAACATTACTGTGGGTTTGAACAGTCCTTCGTGAGTGAGGAAGGCGGCTTTCCACTCATCTCCTTCTTTGATTCTGATGTTGTTATAGCCCCATCGCACATCTACCACGGTGAATTTAGTGCATCCACTAAGCTGGTCTACAACTTGTGGGATGAGGGGTGAGATGTTCCTGTTTCTCTTTGTCCATTTGTTGACAGGCCGGTAGTCCTGCACCAGTCTCAGCTTTCCGTCTTTCTTCTTCACAAAGAAGAAGTTGGCTGCATATGGCGATTTTGATACGCGAATGGTCCCCCTTTTTAGATGCTCTTGGATGAACTTGTGCATTTCGGCTTTTTCTTCTTGCGTAAGGGGTAATAGTCGTCCTGGCATGGTGTCAGGCACCCCTGGTAGTAATTCAATGGCATGATCCCATATGGTTGAGCTGGGCATTCGCTGCGATTCTTCTTCACTGAAGACTTTTCTGTGACGCCTGTATTCCGCTGGTATGGTGTTGTTTGGTTCTGGGTCGCTCGTGGCACCTCCTATTGTTACTCTTCCCAAGAGGTATGTATCGGTCCTCTTTCTGATTGGTCGTGGTACATTTTGGTTCGAGGTACATATACTGCTTTTGCGGCGTTTGGGCTGAGAGGACGATGGGGAGATGAGTGAAATCGATCCATCCTCGCTTCCAGTCAATTTTGGTTGGACGGAGGCGAACCATGGTACCTGAAATAGCTTTATGATCTCCTA
>WTXH01000222.1:0-58470 GCA_022376555.1 Russula compacta
GACGACACCTGGGAACCCGCTGACCAAATACATGCCCCAGTCTTGGTAAGACAATACCACTGACAACACCCCTCAAAGGAAGAGATCAAGTACAAAAAACCCACAGACACAGCATGGGTCAGATCAACCGTCTCTCATTCTTCCGCCCATTCGCAACCCAATGCATCATGTCTTCGCCCCTCTCCATCCCATCTTACATCACAGCCAGCCCTAGCGGATGTGAGGAGCCTCTGCCAATCCCACCATGCACGCAAGCTGCTGCTGGCAAGGAACCAGAGTCACTCGTCGTTCCTATGGAGGTGGTGGCCTCGTCAGCCGAATTCAGTGAGTTCCAGCTCTCTCCACAAACCGTCCACGCTGCTCTCGAAGGGAACAGCCCCACCAAAGAACAGCTCGTCCTCATCGTGCAAGGCTTGGCAAGCGTTGTGTGAAAAAACGAGGAGGTATCGAAGCACAACAGAGAACAGCTCACAGTACTCAAGGGACGATCCAACGATCTGGGAGAGCGTGAGGCAAACATGGCTCATCTGGAAGCCACATACAAACACTGGAGGGACGATCAACTCGCAGCCGACAAGGAAGATTTGGGGGTACCCGAAGGGTATGAAGAGAACGAAGGGCAAGTGCCCAATTTCTTCATTCCAGTCACTGACGGAGCTTACACCATGCATACCCTCGTGACGTACGTCAAATGTGAGGGGCAGTACTGCCTCGGCACCTCTGGGAAAGGGGAAGCCATCTACCGCCACGAGCTCTTCACTCCCAATCGCGCCACCATCATCGAAGAGGGGGAGTACCCTCAGTGGTTCTTCAATGCCCTCACTGACCCCAACACCTACGACGCTATGCTGCGTCAAGCCGTCGAACCGGGAGGAGACTGGGGGACCACCGCTGAGTTCCAACGCTATCACGAAACTGTTACTGATCTCACAGGACTCCATATCAAAGTCCAGGAGCTGCAGAGTCGCATCGACTCCCTCCGATATCAAGAGGAGCAATGCCATCGCTGCCTCCTCACCTCCCACAAATACGAGAGCTACGCTCTCTTCCGCAAGCTACAAGATGAGCCCCTACTCAAGGGGGACAAGCAGCATAGGTTCTCATCCATCCCAAACAGCTCACGCTGCGGTGCGGCTCATTTCTGAACCGAGGGTAATGTCACAGGGCGGCTTGCACGGGGGCAAGAGAACCGCTGATGGCATGTGAAGATCGCGTTTGACCCCCAGGTGTGGTAGGCCTGTCTGGGCCTGGGGTTGGTAATACAGGTCAGACTTGTAGTCAGCGTATGTCAGGGCTTTGTCACCCCCTCAGTCAGCAATCCAGTTAGCCGTATGACCAGAAAACAGTCGAGTAGTAGTCGTAGTCATCATGTACCAGTAGTATATGTATGCAAGCATGTGCAGAGACGAGACTCTAAGTCGAGTCTCCTTGTCCAACAAGAAGTGGTGACTGTTACGCTATTGTCTCGAGGAAAGCTGTGGCTTGTTTCACTTTCCTAGGTCTATTGTGTTTCCTCCTCTGTGTACCACGCGTCGCTGGTACTCCGAACATCAACTCTAGCTCTAGTACTATCAACGAGTCGCTAGGAAGCGATGGCAGTTATTTCCCACCAACAGTAGTGGAGGCATCCGCTGAGTTATCCGAGGTTTCAGCGGAAACAAGGGATACTGACAACGTCTAAGTGTCACTGCTTTCACCGGTGACATCATCTCTGCCCCAGCTACCGATGGTGCAAAGGTGAGGATCCCAGCACTGAAATATAAACAAGGTAATGTAGAAAAAATGGCAACAACTAACATGGAGAAGTCACAGGTACTCACCGCAAGCTTCTTCCCACCCAGACCAGCGGACGCAGGGGTCCCTAAAGACTACATGTACCCCAGGGTGTGCTGCAAAGCAGACCGGATTACAAAGGAACAAATAGCACACCACATATGAAAACTCAAACCATTCAAGGCCCCGGGACCAGACAGTATCCCAAACATAGTACTAATAAGATGCGCTGACCTCCTAACAGACAGACTACTCGACATCTACAAGGCGATACTCGAGACAGGCTTGCAATACCCACCTTGGAAGCAATTCATCACAGTAGTGCTCCGCAAGCCCAGGAAACCCCGATACGATGTATCTAAAGCATACCACCTAATAGCACTGCTCTGCACCATGTGGAAGGTACTCACAGTGGCAGTAGCGGACCAGCTGACCTATTACAGCAAGAAATACCAGCTACTCCTGAAACACCACTATGGAGGAAGGCCTGGCCACACAACCACGGACGCAGTGCACACCCTAGTCCACAGTATCAAATGTGAATGGCGAAGAGGTAACATAGTCTCAGTGCTCTTCCTGGACATGGAGGGAGCATTCCCAAATGTGGTACCAGAGAGACTAATCCACAACCTTCAGAGGAGGGGGATACCAAGACGTTACACCAACTTCGTCGCAGGCATGCTCAGAGACAGAACTACTTTTCTAAGGTTTGGTGACTACTCCTCAGAGGCAATAAGTATAGACAACGGCATAGGGCAGGGAGACCCACTTTCAATGGTACTATACCAATTCTACAACGCTGACATCTTAGACACTCCAAAGCAGGCAACAGAATCAGCGCTAGCATATGTCGACGATGCGTTAATAATGACGGCTGCGAAAGACTTTGCAACAGCCCATCATATGCTATCAGACATGATGACAAGGGAAGGGGGAGTCTATGAGTGGTTCACAGCGCACAACTCCCCCCTCGAAATCACTAAGCTAGCGCTCATTGACTTTGCCCACAGGTCCAGCCAAAAGGAGCAGCCCCCAATGGTTCTTGCAAACACGATGATAGCACCCTCGGAGTTAACAAAGTACTTAGGCATAATGGTGGACCAGCACCTAGACTGGAAAGCACAACACAACTATGCGACGAAAAAGGGCTCCAATTGGGCAGAGCAGATCTGTAGAATAACAAGATCAACCTGGGGAGTCATACCCAGATATGCAAGGCACCTCTACAAAGGAGTAGTGCTGCCCAGGATCCTATAAAGCGCAGACGTATGGTGCAGCCCCCCACAGGGTGTCCATCTAGGGCCAAGGGACATGGGTTCAGCAAAGGTAATATCAAAGCTGACAAGCATCCAATGCAGCGGAGCCATTGCGATCACAGGTGCACTCTGCACCTCCCCAACAGACACACTAGATGCATGCACATTCCTCCCTCCAGCTATACACACGGTAGAGAAGTGGCAATTCCGTGTGGCCACATGCCTAGCCTCTGTCCTGCCACAGCACCTGCTGCACAAGCCAGTCAAGAAATGCATGGGTCACCAAGTGCAATGACACCGATCACCACTACACAGCCTCTTCAAGAACTTCGCCTACAACACCAAAGAAATTGAAAAAATCCCAATCAAGCCACATAACCCAGCACAAAAAGGCAAGACTCCTTTCACCATCAGCATACCGCCCAGCAGGGAAGCGTCAAGGGACAAAGCTGCAGCAGCCACAGAGGTAATCTAGGTCTTCTCAGATGGCTCAGCCATAGAAGGTAAGGTAGGAGCCACAGCAATACTAACACGGGCAGGCAGAGTGGACCGCACGCTGCACTTCCACCTTGGGCCAGAGGATAAGCACATGGTACATGAAGTGGAGTTAGTAGGAATTCTCCTCACAATACACCTGATCAAGACCAAGAAGCAGGTGGCCTTCCCCATTGCCATAGGAGCAGACAACCAGGCCACATTGGGGGCATTCAACTCAGACATGAGAGGGCCCACCCACAATATCGCAAGAGAGGCCCTGAGACAAGCCGCTATCATCCAGAAACACACAGGATGCAAGAGACACCCACTCACACTCCGATGGACAGCAGGACATGAAGGCATTGCCAGGAATGAGCTAGCTGACCTAGAGGCAAAGAAGGCAGCAGGAGGACTCACATCAGACAAGACATCCCTCCCCCACTTTCTGAGACACGCGCTAACTATTAACCCATCAGCGATCATACAGGCACACAATGTGGAGCTCAAAAACCACTGGGAGAAAGAATGGAGAAACTCAAGCAGAGGGCAGGCCACCCTCAAGCTAGACACCCAAACACCTTTGGTGCACTTCCTTCGAGCAATCAGCAATGCTAACATCTCATGCAGATCAGCAAGCATAATTACACAACTCTGTATCACACACATCCCGCTCAACCACTTCCTTAAGAGGATTAATAGAGTAGACAACCCAAGATGTCCCCCATGCGGCGCCAGCTCAGAAATGATCAAGCACTACCTGTTAACCTGTCCAGGCTACACACATGAGTGCTGGACATTGAGGAGAAGGTTGGAAAAGAGGAGTAAAGCATTGAACCTGGAGAACCTATTAGGAGACGCAGGCAGCGTAATCCCCCTGGTGAACTTCATCAATGCCAGCCACCACTTCCCCTCACCCACCACCACCACCACCACCCCCTAAAATACCAACACACCTCATCACCCTCTCCTGCCCCAAAACACAAACCCCCCTTGTAGTGGTGGAGGCAAGCGCCTGACTGAAGCACATGCAACAACAACAGTCTAGGGATGGATGGAAAACAGGCGACCATAATGCACTTATCACCTGGTGTGATAACTACCACCCACCATGCTCAACACCCCCTTTTCTTACACTACACAATGCTAACCACGGTTGGAGGAGGAGTTCTACATCAGAACACACAACACAAGCAAACACAAAGTAGTATATTTTGTAAAGGAAGTGCTATGTGGGGTTCTGCACCCTGAGGCACACGGTAATGGATTCGAAAAAAAAAAAAAAAATCCCCACATCATGAAATAATTACCCACAGCCCTAACTTCTCCCGACCACCACCTGACCTGATAGCAGGAGAAGAACAATATGAAGTGGAACAGATAAGAAACCACCAACGTCACAGCCAATCTGAAATGCTCCAATATCTCATAAAGTGGCAGGGGTATCCAGAAAGCAATAACACCTAGGAACCAGCTGACCAGGTACATGCACCGGATCTTCTGAGAGAATATCACAAATGCTGGCCCTTGACTAGCATAAAAGGGAAGCAGAAACCCCCAGCTCTAAACAACACCACCCATCCTTGTCACCACAAAATAGCTCGCTCTAAGACATGTCCTCCCCAGTGCCACTTGCCATCCCCCCTCTGGCTGAATACCAGCTCCCCAGCCAATTCGAGACAGAGGAGGAGGTCAACCCTGTCAGAGCTACGGGAACAGGCCTGCTCACCTCTGCCGAGCTCAGAGGACCTGCAGCAGCCAGCCCAGTCCCCACACACACCATCACCATCCCAGGCCCTATGCACAACCTCGAGACCAATGCCCACTGGGATGGGCCCCTGTCTCCAAACACTGTCAAGGCTGTTGACAAGGGAAATGAACACCTCACCCCCAACCAGCTCCATGCCCTCATTGAGGGGCTCTTTGCCACAATCCAGGAGCAGGAGAAACACTATCAGCAGGGAGAGGGCCGGATCAAGGTGCAGCTCAATCAGGCCAACCGAGAGCGCCTCAAGCTCAAGGCACAGCTTGATGCCATCACTGGTGAGCCTCTCAAATGTCCCATCAGCTTTGAGGAGAACAATGGGAGGCTCCCGAACTTCACCATCCCCACCCCAAATGATGGAGAGCAGCCTGCCTGCTTCATCAAACAACTGGACAATGGAAGGGTGGCCAGTCTTACAGGGGAGGCCAGGGGCAAGCATGATGCTCGCATCATTGACCTATTTGCCTAGCTGGACCTCAACAAATGCCCTCTCAAACCCCTTCCCGTATGGTTCTGCATGTGGCTTTGGGGGGACTCCACTGACTTCCACCCCCTCCACGAGGCCATCATCACCCTTGATGACTGGAGTATCTTGGCAGAGGTCCTCTGATACTGAGTCCTCAACAAGGAGGCGGCAACCCTTCAGAGTGAGCTTAGAATGGCTGAGGCAAACTTGGCAGCTAGTGTGGTGAGCAAGGATGCATGCGAGGACCGACTCATTGCCGCAAGGGTGGCCAAGAAGATCTGCCATGTGGGAATCGACTGATTCCCACCACAATTCGCACAACAATATGGATGGAAGAAGGTAGGATGAGGACGTCCTATGTAGCGGAAGAGTGATGTAACCAGCCTTGGGTGGACATTCAACTGTCCACACCCATGTAAGTTCTGCAACCGGGCAAAGTGTTTGTGGCTCCCTGTACTACTATCACATGCAACCCTAGCTTGTATGGGTCTAGATTTTTTTGATTGCTCCTTTGTTCCCCTTTGAGACTCCCCTTTGTACTGTTATTGGGACTCCCCTTGTTCTATATATCACTACTGCTCCATTCAGCACTTGTCTCCTTTTGGGCCCTAGGCCACCATCTACTATAAGTAGTCAACTCCTTGCACTATGTACTAGCAAGTTGGGTCTCTTGTCAATACAACACAAGTGCTCTTCTCCATTAGCCAGAGTGGCCACTGCGAAGTACTGCAGTAGGTGGGAACTCTACAATCTCTCATACTCCATCTATCATCCAAGTCATAGTGCGACTTGGCTCTCTTTTTCATTTGCATCTATTTGTCCCTACCAAGAATCCTTGGTGGTGACACAGGGGTTTGGTAGAACCAGCCCACACAGTACAAGGGGCACTTAATGCTCCAGGACAATTACTGTCATGGTGGACTATTTGGATGCTTACGCTTACTAATCTTCTTGCCTTATATGTACATATTTCCCACAGTCTGACTGGAGTTGTCACCCCTTCCCCCACTTTACCTTACATCACTTCTATTACACTCCTGCTGATCCCTTCTGCTGTTGTGTTGCCTTGGCTACTTACTAAAGTACTTACACTAATCTGCTGACAATTTTTGTGGCCTTACTGCTGCTGAAACACATCAATCACTGCTGGAAACTCCACTTAAATAACCATGTATAAATATGCTCATAGAAGGGGACCAAAGCCTTAAGCTTGGTCTCTTGTGAATCTTAGACATTCTCAGAGCAATCCTCCGAGTGATCCAAAGCTTCACAGCCCCTTTCCCCTCCCACTCGTGCCCTAGAACGTACCCTAGGGTCTGCTAAGCAACTTAGTGATGTGTTTCACTTAATCTACCATATATAGTAAACCAAGTCCTGATTGGGAACTCTTCGAACTCCAACACATATGTTAAGCACTCAGAAAGGCGTTGCCTTTCTTTGCTTCAGACAGACAAAGGTCACTGAGTAACGGACCTCTCAGTGCTCTATAGAATCACCCTATCTGCACCAGAAACCCAGCAGGAAGGAGCAGCTCCTTCCATTCACAACCTTAGTGGCATACCAACAAACTAAGTGCAATACAAGGCGTATCGGCACTCCAGACATCCCTTCCTTTGGATACGCATCTTAAGTATTCAAATCAACTCCTTCACATCTAGATCCCCTTCCTCCTTCGGGAGATAGGGAACAACAGCAGCCAGCACCACCACTACCCACAGCCGTTCTAACAAGGCGTTAGAACTCCATAGAAGACAACCAAGATGATGGTCACCAACACAGATATCATCCTACGCATACAGCAGAAGGACAGGGATAGGCCAGATGCATTACCCCTCAAACAAAGAGAATGAGCAGCCAAGGAGGCTGCCAGACAGAAACATTGACAGAACCGCCACGCTCAGTCCAGCATGACATGCTTGCTGAAGCAAAGTACAGGCCTGACTGGCCACTGTGGGAGAAGGCTATTGAGGATAAACTGGCCACACTTAAGGCTGCTGGGACATGGAGACTTGAGGAGGCACCACTGGGAGCTAATGTTATTGTCATGGTGGACTATTGGGACGCTTACGCTTACTAATATACTTGCCTTATACGTACATATTTCCCACAGCTCGGCCGGAGTCGTCACCACTTCCCCCTCCTTACCTTACCATACCGCTATTACACTCCTGCCGATCCCTTCTGCTGTTGTGTTGCCTCGGCTCATTACTAGAATACTTACACTAATATGCCGACGAGTTTCGTGGCCTTACTGCCGCTGAAACGCGTCATAGACTGCCGATGACTCCACCTAGATACTTGTGTATAAATACGCTCATAGAAGGGGCCAAAGCCTTAAGCTTGGTCTCTTGTGAATCTTAGACATTCTCAGAGCAACCCTCCGAGTGATCCAAAGCTTCCCAGCCCCTTTTCCCTCCCACTTGCGCCCTAGAACGTACCCTAGGGTCTGCTAAGCGACTTAGTGACGCGTTTCACTTAATTTACCATATATAGTAAACCGAGTCCCAGTTAGGAACTCTTCAACTCCGACACATACGTTAAGCGCTCAGAAAGGCGTTACCTTTCTTCGCTTCAGACAGACGAAGGTCACTGAGTAACGGACCTCTCAGTGCTCTATAGAACTACCCTATCTGCACCAGAATCCCCAGCAGGAAGGAGCAGCTCCTTCCATTCACGACCTTAGTGGCATACCAACGAACTAAGTGCAATACAAGGCGTATCAGCACTCCAGACATCCCTTCCTTTGGACATTCATCTTGAGTATCCAAATCGACTCCTTCGCATCTAGATCCCCTTCCTCCTTCAGGAGATAGGGAACGACAGCAGCCAGCACCGCCACTACCCACAGCCGTTCTAACAAGGCGTTAGAACTCCACAGAAGACGACCAAGACGACGGTCACCGACGCAGATATCATCCTACACTTACAACAGAAGGACAGAGACAGGCCAGACGCCCTACCCCTCATAGCAATAGAACGAACAGCCAAGGAGGCTGCCAGACAGAAACATCGACAGAACCGCCACGCTCCGTCCAGCGTGACATTAGACCAAGCTTATCAGTCAACACGGAAGAATTCCGAAGAGAACCACTTGTCTACCCAAAAGCTTGGGAAGGAAGCACAAGGGTTCGCATCGAAAGAAGAACAGAACCAAACCTCCCAGAGTACATCACCGGACCAAATATCTATTGGACAGTCCAAGGAACATATCGAGGATACACCCTTGACGTCCCCAGCGAAAATACTAGTGCAATCAGAAGATACCCAGTTGAATTCATCAGTGGATACTGGTACACCCTTACCAGAGACGAAAACGGTGTTCTTTGGGCATACGACCAAGACCGAATCGAACACGGAGGAGCAGGAACAGGATACCCACCAGTAGACGATCCCTACCACCCCAATTACCAGGCCCAGAGAGTCACATTAACCCCGGCAGTAGCTCCAGCAGAACTAGAAGCCACAGCGCCAGAAACACACACCCCTCGCACACATTCCACCGACCTCCACTCCCCTAGAGAACCACGAAGGGAAGCACAAGATTCCTCCGAAGAAGGAAGCGGAACCGAACATACAACCAGTGAAGGATCTGAAGACAGACCTCACACACCAGAAGAAGCCGACCCCCCTACATACCAGAAGTAACCCCAGCACACCACGAGCAAATCGAAGCTCCACAACCCCCAGAACAAGAACCACCCCTCCCAGAAGACGTTGAACACCTAGAAGAACAAGTTAACCTTCTAGCCATCTATCACATCGGGCCACAAATCCAAATAACCCCAGCAGACCAACAACCAGACCCACCACCGCCACAACCGCCCATACAAGTCTTTATGGCCAACGTACCACCTCAACAACCTCAACAACCTCAACCACCCGCAGGAGGACCACCCCCAGGTCCACAACAAGCAGGAGCACAAGCTGCCCATCCACCCGGCAATGGCAAGTGGAATGGCACACCACCAGACATATACACAGGAGACAGAAGTCGAAGCGACAAGTTCCTGAAAGAATTCAAACTCTACAGGCTGCTCAATGAAGACAATGAAACAATGAACATCCCATACAAGCGAGCAGCCTTAGCTTTGTCCTACATCAGAGGACCCCTAGTCGATGATTGGGTCTACCAACGAGTCGATCACCTCAGTAATCAGCTCCACACCAACAATGTACCCATGCAAGACGAAGTCCACTGGGCCGAATTCGAAACAGCTTTTACTGCTGCTTTCACCGATATCCACAAGGTTACCAAAGCCACCACCATGCTTCAACAACTCAGAATGAAACAAGGAGACCTAGATGGATATATAGCTCAGTTCAGAAACCTAGCCACTAAAGCTGGATATGCCCTTGACGCTCCAGGAACACTACAAATGTTCTTACAAGGACTACCCTCCGGCTTAGGGCGACGAACGCTCAGAATGCACCCTGGACTAACCACCTTTGATGAATATGTCCAGGCGGTCCAGAAAGAATCCAAAGTACAGGAGCAAGAAAACCTGATCTTTGGAGAAGGGAAATGGCCTATGCCAAACTGGGGACCTAAAAGACCACCACCCCGCCATGCTGCCACACCCCCTAAACCCCAGTTCACCCAAAGACGCCCTTACACCAATGGTACTCCTATGCAAGTAGATACCATCAGGAAAGCAGACACAGACGAAGCCAAGAAGAAACACAGAGAAGAAGGACGATGCTTCGAATGTAGCAAACAAGGACACATGGCCAAGAACTGTCCTACCAAGAAAAGGCCACCCCAGAAACCATCTTACATCAAGATGGTCCAAAGCAACGAAGAATACTATGAAGAAGAAGAAGACGACGAAATGGAAGAAGCCGAAGAAGAATCTCAGGAAGTGGACGAGATTGAAGATATGGTCAATAGAATGGTCACCTTCTCCGACGACAAGAAGGTGCAATGGATGAATGCGATGCAAGCCAAAGGAGTGGATTTTTCGACCGCCTGAATGACACGGCCATCATTCGGGCACTGTTCACAAATAACGTATTTGTACCCAAGATTCGATCAGTACAAACTCAAATAATACTACGTTTACGGAACAGAAGGGCCGACGCAACAGCACTGGTGGACAGCGGAGCCACCGAAAATTTCATCCACCACAAACTCATAAAGAAATTCCAAATCCCCACAATACCTCTCCAGAAACCAAGAATCGCCAGGAACGTTGATGGAACCATCAATCAAGCTGGAAAGATTACTGACAAAGTAGAACTTGAAATTCGACATCAAGGAATCACAAAAAAATTCCCCTTCTTTGTCACCAACTTAGGACTTGACAACATCGTCTTAGGATATCCGTTCCTAGCCACTAATGAACCAAAGATAGATTGGAAGAAAGGAACCGTTGAAGGAAGCATTGTGGCGTCTACCATGGATGCCCACAAATGGAAGGTGCTTTCCCAAATCCGGAAAACCACCACCTCCACACAATTAGCGATACAGGAAGCTGAAAAGAAAGACAAGAAAACCTGGGATCAAATAGTACCAGAAAAATACCACCCATTCAAGAAAGTCTTCAGTGAAGAAGCCTCCAAGCGAATCCCAGAATCAAAACCTTGGGACCATGCTATAGATCTAAAACCAGACGCTCCATCATCATTTGACTGTAAAGTCTACCCCCTTTCACCCAAAGAACAAGAAGCATTGGAAGAATTCTTAAAAGAACACCAAGAAAAGAAATACATTGAACCTTCCAAATCACCATATGCCTCCCCTTTCTTCTTTGTCAAAAAGAAGGATGGAAAACTGCGACCAGTCCAGGACTACAGAAAGCTCAACGAATGGACATCCCAAACAACTACCCCCTACCTTTGATTAGAGACCTAATACCCCGACTTGCAGGGAAGAAACACTTCACCAAGTTCGATGTACGTTGGGGGTACAATAACATCCTCATCCGACCAGAAGATCAACATAAAGCAGCCTTTAAAACAAACCGAGGCTTCTTCCAACCAAAAGTAATGTACTTTGGAATGAGGAATGCCCCCGCCACCTTCCAAAGCATGATGGACTTCATCTTCAGAGATCAACTAGCCAAAGGGAATGTGTTCATCTACATGGATGACATCCTCATCGCCACCGATGGAACTTGGGAAGACCACTATAAAGAAGTAATCGAGGTCCTAAAAGTATTACAAGAAAATGACCTCTATCTCAAACCAGAAAAGTGCGACTTCCACAAAACAGAAGTGGAATATCTAGGAATGCTAGTAGGAAGCGGACGCGTCAAAATGGATCCAGTCAAAGTCAAAGGAATCACAGATTGGCCCATCCCTACGACAGTCAAAGAACTTAGGGCCTTCCTAGGCTTTGGAAATTTCTACAAAGACTTCATTGATCATTATTCCCTAATTGCGCGACCACTTCATGAACTGACAAAGAAAAGCAAGAAATGGGAATGGAGTCAAAAAGCCGATGAAGCATTCAAATACCTCAAGAATAAATTCACATCCTATCCCATCCTCAGGAATGCTGATCAAACCAAACCATTTACACTAGACACAGATGCATCGGACTATGCCATTGGAGCCACCCTAACACAGGAATTTGAAGATGGACAACACCCAGTTGCGTTCTTTTCAAAGTCACTCAATCAAGCGGAACGCAACTATGACATCTATGATAGAGAACTGCTGGCAATAGTATCAGCAGTTAAATTCTTCAAACACTTCCTTCTGGGAGCAAGGCATCAAATCAAAGTACGCTCGGACCATGACAACCTGAAATATTTCCGAGCGGCGCGAAAAGTAACACCCAGACAAGCAAGATGGATGAACTACTTGGCAGACTATGACTTCATCATCCATCACTTTCCAGGAAAACAAAATACCATTGCAGACCTTCTATCACGAAGAAAAGACCTTGAAGAGGGGGTAAATGATGAACAAACTACCATCCTCCCCGACAACCTATTCATTCGAACTCTTTACCTCCCAAATGACAACCAAAAGCGACAACAAACCCTCAAAGAAATACATGATGCACCCACAGGTGGCCACCCAGGGATCTCAAACACCTGGGACCTAGTCAAAAGACGTTACCATGGCCCCAAACTTCGAGAATTTGTCGAAAAATACGTCAAAGGATGCGCCAAATGCCAAGAAAATAAAACTATCCGAACCGCAAAAGCCCCCTTACATCACTTCGACACCCCAGTAGAAGAAGGACCTTTCCAATATGTGTCCATGGACTTCATAACAGAATTACCAAAGTCCAAAGGATATGACACCATCCTCACCATCGTGGATCAAGGATGTTCCAAAGCCGTCAAATTCTTACCCTGTAACAAGGAAATCACCGGAGAAGGAGTGGCACAGCTGTACCTTCAGCACCTCTTCCCCTGGTTTGGAACTCCCAAACGTATCATATCTGACAGAGACCCTCGATTCACCGGAAAATTACAAGAACCTTATGCAAAGCGATAGGCACCAAACAAAACCTTAGTACTGCGTTTCACCCTAGAACTGATGGACAAAGCGAACGCATGAATCAATGGGTCGAAACATTCCTGAGACACTTTGTCAATGGAAGACAAGACAACTGGGCTACATACTTCCGGTGGCGGAATTTGCTCACAATTCATGGAAACATGAAGGAACGCGCCACACACCCCATCAATTAATCATGGGATGTAATCCTCAGGCAATTTGGACAAAAGGAGATGAAGAAGTACCAGCGGTAGATATCAGACTCAAGGAACTAACCAAAGCAAGAGAAATTGCGCATCAAGCCTTACAGAAAAAGACCGCCATAACGAAACCAGTCAGAACATTCAAGGCTGGAGACGAAGTCTGGCTAGATGCACGAAACATACAGACAAAGGCACCATCAAAGAAGATGGAACCGAAACGCTTAGGACCCTTCGTTATCAAGAAAAAGATATCTCCGGTCGCTTACCAACTCGACTTGCCAGCACATATGCATATACATCCAGTGTTTCATGTGGATCTATTATCGCCCTATATGGAAACCATGGAGTACGGCATCCCATTCAAGCGCCCAGCACCTGAAACCATTGAAGGAGAAGAAGAATACGAAGTAGAGGAAATCATTGCAGAAAGGAAACATGGCCGAAAAAGACAACGGCAATACCTAGTCAAATGGAAAGGCTACCCCACATCGGACAATTCATGGGTCAGCAGCAATGACCTGCATGCGCCGGAACTACTTAGTGAATTCCACCAATCGCAATCACCTACCCAGCTATAAAAACCCCCTCTGAACTACCTTCAAACGACAGCAGTGAACCATCACTACTACCTTTCCACTCCCACAAAAACAAACCACCCAACAACGCCCTCTCACCCTAAACAAAACCTCTCCACCACTCGCAACCATTCAGTCCTCAAACCCAACACAATGTCCACCTTCCCCACCTCCTGTGAACGCACCACCCCCCTATGCACCACCACCAACCGCTTCGCTCTCCTTGACCTTGAAAATTACACCAATAGTGATGCCTATGAGGTTCGCTCCCCAAGCGCCTCTCCTCCTCCCCTTGAACCTGCCAGCACAACCCCCACCTCCTCCACCGTCGAATCACCCCCAGTTCGAGCCAACCTCGACGACCTCCTCGCCGCCATCGACTGGACCACTCACCGAGAACTCCACTCCCCCAGTAGCCTCTCCCTCAACGACAAAGAACCAAGAAGTACAGACCAACATATCACCGTACACTTGGACCACACTCCAACAGATCACATCCGCGCAGCCCTTCGAGCCCTTCACTACAAACGCACCTGCGCCTATGACGAGGGGGAGGAGGAGGACGAGAGGGTCTGGACTACCAATGAGAACAAGAGGGAGAACAGAGAGCAGGGAGAAAACCAAGCAGAGGAAGACGACCCCCATCCCGGACCAGGATGGATCGAGACCACTAACGAACCCTTTGCACTTCCCACCATTACAGGAGGGGCCCTCTTCGCCCCCTACCACAAGTACCACCTCGACAACCCAAAATATCCCCTCGTTAGCACCACTCTTCGAAAAGGGGAAGAGGTATTCACCACCCTACTTCGTCCCATCCCGGTACCACACAAGAGCCCATACCTCACACCAGCGCAGAAGCGCATCTTTTCGGGAAGAGAGCCCTTTGCCCGAAAAGTAACCGAAGTCGCCACGGAAGAAGAGGACGAGTCATTCCTCTCGGGTCTGTTGGCTTACAGGATGTGGGAAAGGGAGGTAATGTACACCCAGCAAGAGCTTGCCCGGGTGAACAACAAGCTGGCCTTCCAGAAGATTAGGATGATGGAATGGTATGGAGCGCTCCAAGATGCTGATGGGTACAGGAGATTGGCCACAGGTCTCCAGGATTACAACCCCTGGGGAAACGGAGAACAAGAGGCCCTCAGGCAAGTACTGAAAGGGTTTCGAGTCCCTCTCCATCTACGCACCAGGAAGGTGGAAGGGGACTGGGGATTCGAGGATAAGGAAGTCCCCGTTCGAAAAAACAAGGTCAAGAAGTGCTCAAAATGTCGCAGCACCACACACTACCGCCGCCACTGCCCCCAAAGAGTCAACCACAACCAGCAAAGACTCTGAACAGGGGATCATGTCATGGTGGACTATTGGGACGCTTACGCTTACCAATATACTTACCTTATACGTACATATTTCCCACAGCTCGGCCGGAGTCGTCACCACTTCCCCCTCCTTACCTTACCATACCGCTATTACACTCCTGCCGATCCCTTCTGCTGTTGTGTTGCCTCGGCTCATTACTAGATTACTTACACTAATATGCCGACGAGTTTCGTGGCCTTACTGCCGCTGAAACGCGTCATAGACTGCCGATGACTCCACCTAGATACTTGTGTATAAATACGCTCATAGAAGGGGACCAAAGCCTTAAGCTTGGTCTCTTGTGAATCCTAGACATTCTCAGAGCAACCCTCCGAGTGATCCAAAGCTTCCCAGCCCCTTTTCCCTCCCACTTGCGCCCTAGAACGTACCCTAGGGTCTGCTAAGCGACTTAGTGACGCGTTTCACTTAATCTACCATATATAGTAAACCGAGTCCCAGTTAGGAACTCTTCGAACTCCGACACATACGTTAAGCGCTCAGAAAGGCGTTGCCTTTCTTCGCTTCAGACAGACGAAGGTCACTGAGTAACGGACCTCTCAGTGCTCTATAGAACACCCTATCTGCACCAGAACCCCAGCAGGAAGGAGCAGCTCCTTCCATTCACGACCTTAGTGGCATACCAACGAACTAAGTGCAATACAAGGCGTATCAGCACTCCAGACATCCCTTCCTTTGGACACTCATCTTGAGTATCCAAATCGACTCCTTCGCATCTAGATCCCCTTCCTCCTTCAGGAGATAGGGAACGACAGCAGCCAGCACTGCCACTACCCACAGCCGTTCTAACAAGGCGTTAGAACTCCACAGAAGACGACCAAGACGACGGTCACCGACGCAGATATCATCCTACACTTACAACAGAAGGACAGAGACAGGCCAGATGCCCTACCCCTCATAGCAATAGAACGAACAGCCAAGGAGGCTGCCAGACAGAAACATCGACAGAACCGCCACGCTCCGTCCAGCGTGACAGTTATAGGCTCCAAATGGGTCTTCAAGGCAAAGAAGGATGCCACAGGCAATGCTGTCTGCTACAAGGCCAGACTGGTCACCCAGGGCTTCAGTCAGATAGGGGGCATCAACTATGAAGATACATACACACCTGTTGCCCACCTTGCATCCTCACACATGATCATAGCAATGGCCAATTGCCTCAACCTTGAGCTTCACCAGGTGGACATCAAAGGGGCTTACCTGAACAGTGTGCTCAACGATGATGAGGTGCTGTACATGCAGCATCCCCCTGGCTACAAGGCACAGGGCATTGGGCGCCTCATGCTGTGCCTCCTGAAGATGCTGTATGGCCTGAAGCAGTCTGGCTGGTGCTGGTATCAAAAGTTGTCATCCATCTTCACTTCCCTCAGCTTCAAGCAGTGTTCCATTGACCAGGCCATCTTCTACAAGGCTGACAAGAAGCTGAATGCCATCACAGTGGTTGCAGTCCATGTTGACAACTGCACAATCGCTGCGAGCGGTGACAAGCTCATCCATGAGCTCATTGAAGGCCTATGTAAGTAGCTTGAGGTGACTGACCTGGGGGGGCTCCACTGGATGCTTGGGCTTGAGATCCAGTGCAACCATGTGAGTGGTACCACACGCCTGTCCCAGCATGCATACATAGACTCCATCCTGCACTGCTACAACCTTGCAGACCTCAAACCACTGTCCATGCCCATGGACACATCAATCTAGCTGTTGACTGAGCAAGCACCTGCAAGTGCAGTGGAATGCGCAGTCATGCATGATGTGCCATACTGCAAGGCTGTCAGCATGCTCAACTGGGCCACACTTGCTTCCTGCCCAGACATCACATTCGCAGTCACAACCATGGCCAGGTTTGCTGCAAACCCCAGTCCTGCACACTGGGAGGCTGTCAAGCAGATCTACTGCTACTTAGCTGGCATGTGCAACCTATGGCTTTCATACAGAGAGAAGAAGCAGACCCTCGAGAGGTATACTGATGCAGATGGCAGCATGGCCAAGGACAGGCAAGCCATATCCAGCTACATATCCCTTATCAACAGTAGCACTGTCTCATGGTCCCCCAAGTGTCAGGAGCTTGTCTCCCTGTCCACAACCAAGAGCGAGTATGTCATGGCAATGCATGGCATGAAGGAGGCACTCTGGCTGCACACTCTCCTCGCCAAGCTCTTCAGCTCTCTCAAGGCCCCCACTACCCTCTTCTCTTACAACCAAGCAGCAATCATGCTCACCTGCAATCATCAGTACCATGCACACATGAAGCACATCAACATGCGCTACCACTTCATCCAGTGGCTCATTGAGCAGGGCTCCCTCCACATTGTTTATTGCCCAACTGATGACATGGTCACAAACACCCTCACCAAGGCTCTCCCCTCAGCTAAAGTCAAACATCTCATGGCAGGACTTGGACTGTGCATGAAATGAGGGGGAGTGTTGAAATCACCTCAGATTGGGATGTCCTTGGGTTGGAGCGTCAGAGTGGTGGCTTGGGGCAGAACAATCAAGCGATTGTACTCATGTAGATAAGCACCCACAGACACAAGACTCATATGTGTAGTATTAGAGTACAGCAGTTATTTAGCTACCTATGGACAGTACTACATACATTCTCATATTGGTAGAACTAGGACAATTAGTTACAATGTTTCAGAAACTTTGGGCCAAGAGCCCATGTCATAGATAAATAGCAGTAGAGTAGAACTACTGTCACCTCAGTTATCATGCCATATGTATGACACTGAGTACATTGCTGTCCTACAGACAATACACGCACATGTCTGTGATCCCTCACTTAATCCTAAGATTTGCATCAGTAGGTTGGAAGCACATTGGCAGTCCCCTCCCTAGCCACAAATCATTATTCCACAATTTGAGTTTTTATTTAATAAATATTTTCAGTATATATTTTAATTAATATTGCATTTAAACAACTTGTGGAGAACTCGCACCAAAATGATGGTCTGTCATGCTCATGGGAATCGAGTGTGAAAAGTCAAAAGCTGTAGCCAACAGTTGGCTACTTTCCACACTTGATTGCATCACGTGACAGCCCCACAGCTTGGCTTTGGAGCATGGCACTTTCCATGCATTTCATTTGATAAGTGTTATACTTCAGAAAAAATGTAGATTAAACTCAATTTAATAACTCATTTATTTGTTTTGTTTCACACTCCACCATTTTTTTTTTTCGCTAAGTCGTTCATTCAGTGTGTAATGAAGTACAGTAGTAATAAAATCTATGATTTTATGACCAGAATGTGGAAGGGGGTGTGGTGGTGGGGGATGTCCAATGCAGACAGGCATGTGTGCACACATATGTGCATTCGGGGGTGCTGTGGCAGAGGGGAATGTGATGGGCATGCAGGCACGCATATGCACATTCACTGTGGCAGAAAGTGCATCAGGCTTGGTGCGCTTACCAGATTGTTCCCCCTGGCATATGGGTCATTGTGAATATGGTGATGCTTGCCCTTAGCAGCACCAATGCTCTGTTCTGTCAGACTGTGCTCCTCAGGGAGGCATGTGGGCAGTTTTTGATGCCTTACCAGTTGCACACCCATCTGCTCAGCTGTTTCCAGCCAGGACTTTTGATTGGGTGCAATATGATTTGTATCTGGTAAGGCATTATGCCCCTGTATGGAAGCAATGGCTGTCTCTATGGAATAACTAGCTGATTAGATGGCACCTTGGACAGCATCAAGAACAGCCTGGGATGGAGCTGACTGATTGGAGAGTGCTAAAATAGTGCTAGTGAAAGCACTGGTCAATGCTGTCAATGCTTGGGTATCTGGTGTGAGGATCCCCCAATTATCCACTGATCCTGGAAGTGGATGGGGGGAGATCTAAGAGATGGTGTGGATCTGAGGCCAACATCTGGCTTCCTTCCTCTGGGCACAGATGAGGGAAATGCACATAGACTGCTGCGATGTGCTTGCAGAAAATGATCCTGGGGAAATCAATACATCTGCATGATTGGTTGTTCAGATCTACTATATAGAACTGCCCCAATCACAATTGGGGTGCAACATGAAACTGTGTGCGATCAAAACTTTGGATTGAGTCATAGGAGATCTCTTTGGCACTGACCAGAATCTCCCGGCATTGTTGCCCTATGAGATTGGGGCCTTCTAATCCAACGATCTGTCTCCCATGCTGAGCTTGATAATCCAGCTCTATTGAGTTAACAAGGGTATGGACTAGATGGTCAATGTGCTGATTGTGCTTCCCATCTAGCCAAAGAGATTTCAATACATGATGATAACTAAATTACTATAGATCAGTTATCTTATCGTTAATAAGCATGAATTAACATACACCTCAATGAGCATATTCATGTCACCCTCCTAAAAAATAGATCAATTTTTTCTTGCAATGTTGGACCACATATGGGGTGATGGCATCCACTCTGTGGTTAGATATTGCACTAAACTTTGTGGGACAGAGGGATTGGTTGAAATCTTATCCCACAGATTGAAAAAATCAGTCAGATTATTGGTCTTCACCCAAGCCTTAATATTATCCCACAGATCTGGAAATTCATTTGTAGCAAAATGAGATCACATTGTGCGCAGCACATGCCAGGTGTACAGTAGCACCCAGCTCTGTGGATAGACCATCTGCAATGCTGTGATCTGGGCCTGATCACGGTCTGTCATGAGGATCCTGGGCCTAATACTGGGGCTCACATCCTTTATCCATTTAAGGAAGAAGGTGATCGTTGGGATCATAGTATTTGATGTTAACATCCAGGCTATAGGCATTGTCACCGCCAAGGGTTTGACAGCAACAATAGACACACTAAGCTGATGAGCTAGGACTCCAAGTGTCCTAGAAGACTTATAGAGAAGAAGTTGACCTGCAAGTCAATGTCAATGTCTGGGTTACCACTTGCTGAGCTCCAACTCAGTAGCCACCCGTAGTGAAGTAGAACACTGCTTGTATTGAGACAAGAGACTCAACTTGCCTCTACCAGGCGTAATGAGTCCCCTATATATAGTACAGAGTACTTGAGGGCAGGCCTAGGGCCTGAAGGGGCAGTGCTACCTATTTATACCTGAAACACAGAAAAGAACAATAGCGACCAGTAGCAAAGGTCGCTCAAGAAATCACAAGCCTGATGCACATGAAACAGGGTACACAATATGAAACAGGGTCAGGACACTCTATTTGGCCAGTTCTGCAACTTACAGGGGCACGATGGTGTTGAACCATCACCCCAGGCTGGTTACACCACTCCCTTGCTAGACAGGATGCCCTCATCCTGTTTTCCTCCACCTGGATCGCCTCCCCAACTGGGGCCGGTATCGCTCGACTCCCACCTGCGGGATCTTCTTGGCTGCCCTTGCTGCGACAAGTCGGTCCTCGCATGCTTGCTTCACGGCCTCAGATGCCGCCAAATTCGCCTGAGCTAGGCGTAGCTCGGCACGCAGCGTGTCGCATTCGCGATCCAGGACCCGGTATCGCGTGACTTCTGCAAGGAGGGGCCAATCATCCAGGTCAATGACGGCCTTGCGTAGGGGGTGATAGTCGATTTCCATCCCCCATAGACGGGCACGGAACCAAGACGGGAGTGGTGAGAGGGGAAAGTCGTCAAACTCGGGGCACGCATAGAGTTCGATGATTTGGGCATCATGGTCGCCCATTACATTGGCCGCCAGGCCGCCACTCACCCGTCGTCCAGTTGTTTGATGAAGACAGCGGGTTTTTCGCCGTCAGGGGTGGTGAGGGTGAATTCCAGGAGCCTCCCATCATTCTCGACATATCTGTCCGGGCACAAGAGGGGTTCTCCATCAATTTGTTGAATCCATGCCTTAAGCTTGCGGTTGTCCTGGTTGACGTCCTTGAACTGCCACTTGAGGCATCGTGCCTCATCCTGGAATAGGGCCTCTCGCTGCTGCAGAGTGGAGGCGAGGCCCACAGCCAGCTGGTGGAGCTGGACAGGGCCGAGGTTCTCGTATCCATCCAGGATGGATCGTATGGTGCCCGGGGAGAGAGGGCCTTCCCAGAAGGCGTTCGTTTCGAGGTCGGGGAACGCTCCCAGGAGACGGATGGTGTTTGAGGCGGGGGTGGCAGTGGCCTGGCTGGTGCTGGCCATTGCGGAGGAAGGTCCGCCAATCGCCTCGACTTCGATGTGCATGGCAGGGGGCGGAACTGGGACTGGAATGGGGGAGGACATAGTGAAGCAATGATATGTGTAAGAGTGGAAGAGGATTTTGTTGTTTTTGCTGGGGGTTTCTGCTTCCCTTTTATGCTGTTCAAGGGCCGGCGCTTGTGATACTCCCGAAGGAGATCTGGGGCATGTACCTGGTCAGCTGGTTCCCAGGTGTTGTCGCTTTCAGGATAGCCCCGCCACTTTATCAGGTATTGTGGCTTCCTTGATCGCCCTTGATAGTGATGGTTTCAGATTTGTTCCACTTCGTATTGTTCCTCGTTATCTATTAGCTCAGGGGGAGGTCGGGCATAATTGGGCCCGTGGGTGTCCGTCTCTCTGTATGGGGTAAGGAGAGATGCATGGAATACAGGGTGGATCAACCATGACGCAGGGAGCTGCAACAAGAAGGTGACCAGGGATACCTCTTTGAGGATCTTGAAAGGGCTGTACTGTTTTGGGTTTAATTTGGACCCTTGATGCAGGAGGGTCAGGTGGGTCCCCTCTAGCCACACTTGGTCTCCGGTTTTATATTGACTTGCTGGCGTTTTGGCTGCTTTTCTATTGATAGCCTTGACGGCCTGGTCCCATGCTTCTTCCATTCTCCGTGTTCGCTGTTCTACCGCCTCATTATTGGTCCGGACCCCTAAATCTCCGGGTCCCAGCGTTGGTTCGTAGCCGATAAGGATTTGATTGGGTGATAGCCCAGTGGTGCTGTTCCTCCGGTTGTTATGTACTGCAGTCGCAACCACGACCCACTCTGTCCAGTCATCTGGTTGTCCGCTCATTACCAGTCATAAGTATTGCTCTATCCATTGATTCTTTCATTTGGATAGTCCATCAGTCTGAGGATGGGCTGCGGTGGATAGGTTCTGTTGTATCCCAAGCCTTTTGGTGAGCGCTTTCCCGAAGCTTGACGTGAATCACGGGTCTCTGTCGCTGATGATCTTCCTTGGTAGTCCGTACCATGGGTAGAGATGGTCTAAATAGAGCTGGGTAATTCCTGGTCCTGTGATGCTGGTGAAGCAGGGGAGGAATAGGGCGGTGCGTGAGCATCCATGGTCTACGATGGTGAGGATTGCGTCCAACCCTCGCTTTGGTGGTAGCCCGGTGATCAGGTCCATGGCTATGGTTTCGAAGGGTAGCGTGCCTGGTGCAGAGGGGATTCAGTAGAGGGGAACACGGGGCCGATGTGTTAATATCTTAGCTTGTTGGCATGTTGCACATCCTCTGACGTAGTCCGCGATCCATTCTTTCATTCTTGGCCACCAGTAGCATTCCTGCACCTTCCGCAGGGTCTTGTCCCTTCCTGGGTGGCCAGATGTAGGTGTGTCGTGGGCGTTCCTAACGATCGTTTGTCTGAGTTCCTTGAGGTTCAGTACGATGGTCTTCCCCTGAACTGTTTGTGCTGTTCGGACTCTATGGGGTGGAATGATGGTGATGTCTTTGTTGTCGTCCTCGCCATGGTCCACATTTGACGGTCTGGATAGTGCATCTGCTGCATTGTTTGTCTTGCCTGGGATGTATTCCAATATGTAGTCATATTCTTGAAGATCGGCGTGCCACCGCGTGGTTCATCGATTCAGGTTCCTTGGTGACTTCCAGTATTGGAGGTTTGCATGGTCAGTTCGTATTATGAACAGCATTCTTGTCCACCCTAGATAGTGTCTCCAGTGGGCTAAAGCCTTCATGACGGCTAACAGTTCCCATTCGTAGATGTCATAGTTTCGTTCGGTGAGCGTGAATGTTGCTGAGTAATATGCCACTGGGTGTAAAACTGGTTTGTGTCATTGGGCCAGAGTTGGTGTGAGGTTATGCTGTCCCTCCTGCGAGAGTATGATGCCCACGCCATATGCTGATGCGTCAACGTGCAGCGTAAACTGCTTTTCGACATCAGGTTGAATTAGTACTGGGCTGCTGCACATTCTGGTCTTCAGCTCTTCAAATGCTCGCATTTGTGCCTCTCCCCAATACCAAGGTGTGGCCTTCTTTGTTAGTTCAAGCAGGGGTCGCGCGATCTTTGAGTAATTTGGTACGAAGTAGCAGTAGTAGCCCGTGAACCCTAGGAAACTTCTGACATCAGTTAGGTTCTTTGGTGGGGACCAGTCTGCGATTCCTTGTAGCTTTTTGGGGCTCATCCTGAGGTGACCTTTCCCTACGATGACTCCTAGGTATTCGATTTCCTCCTTCTCGAATTGGCATTTCTCTGGCTTCAGATAGAGATCGTTCTTTTCCAGCTTGTCTAGCATACGGTGGACATACTCCCGATGCCTGGCAGTATGTTGTTCCTCCGTCTCATGCGGCCGTTTGGCTGTGTGAATGGCGATATCATCCATGTAGACCGAGAGCCAGCCCTCTCCTACCTCTTGCCAGAAGATGGTGTTCATCATCATTTGGAAAGTTGCCGGGGAATTAGTAAGGCCGAAGAACATGACTGTGGGTTCAAACAGTCCTTCGTGAGTGAGGAAGGCGGCCTTCCATTCATCTCCTTCCTTGATTCTGATGTTGTTATAGCCCCAGCGTACATCCACCACCGTGAACTTAGTGCATCCACTGAGTCAGTCCACAACTTGTAGGATGAGGGGCGAGACATTTCTGTTTTTCTTTGTCCATTTGTTGACGGGCCAGTAGTCCTGTACTGGCCTTAGTTTTCCATCCTTTTTCTTCACAAAGAAGAAGTTGGCTGCATATGGTGATTTTGAGACACGGATGGTCCCCCTCTTCAGGTGTTCTTGAACGAATTTATGCATTTCGGCCTTTTCTTCCTGTGTGAGGGGTAGCAGCCATCCTGGCATGGTGTCGGGTGCCCCTGGCAATAGTTCGATGGCATGGTCCCATATGGTCGAGCTGGGCATCCGTTGCGATTCCTCTTCGCTGAACACTTTTCTGTGTCGTCTGTACTCGGCTGGTATCGCGTTGTTTGGTTCGGGGTCGTTCATGGTGCTTCCTATCGTTACTCTCCCTAGGAGGTATGTGTCGGTTCTCTTCCTGACTGGTCTTGGCACATTTTTTGTGCGAGGTACATATACTGCTTTTGCAGCATTTGGGGCTGAAAGGACAATAGGGAGATGGGTGAAATCGATCCATCCTTTCTTCCAGTCAATTTTTGGCTGGACGGAGGCAAACCATGGGTATCCAAAGATGGCCTTATGGTCCCCTAGATCTGAGAGGAAAAACCTCTGGTTGGTTGTCTGTGTTCCCGTTCTGAATTGTAGATCGGTGTAGTATTTGAGGGCTCCGCTCCTGTTTTCTGTCCCATCAACATTAATTAGCAGCCTCGGGACTGCCAGTCATTTAATGGGGAGTCGTAGCCACTTGGCATAGTCAAGGCTCATGAAGTTTTCGGTGGCCCCTGAGTCTATGAGGGCCACTCCTTCGGCTCTTTTTGCGATAGATCGTGCATAAAAACAGACTGTCATGGATTTTCTTGCTGATATATACACGTTATCGCTATGGATTCGCCTAAGCAGGGCCAATCTGATTAGGCAGAGGGAAAATCCTGTGCAACTCCCATTTCTTTAGCTAGTTTTATTTGGTCATCGAGGGACATTCCCTCTAATTGTGCCCGCATGGTAGCCACTGAGGTTCCCTCAGATGGTTCTGCCATCTGATAGTCTTGGTCTTCCTCCTCCTGGAGGTCGATGAGGTTGGCCTGTCTGGGGTTCTGTCTGTAGGGGTTTCTAGGTTGTTGTCGTCTTTCGGGGCAGGCACGGGCAAAGTGCCCCTCTCTCCCACAGTTGAAGCATCGCATTGCTTCGTATCTGGGGGCTGATACGTTCCCTCTGGCGGGTGGCCCCGTTCTCTGTCTCCAGTTTCCTTGTCCCCTCCAGTTGTTAGGGGTGCGGCCTCTGGATAAGTCCATGGGTACTGGAGTGTTGCTCATGGATGGTGGTGCGTTGGTTGAATTGTATTGAGGGTGGTTCCCCTGGTTATATCAAGGTTGCCAATTCCTTTGTTGGAATGGCGGTGGTCTGGGTGGATTATTGAATCGCTGGAATGGTGATTGTGCTCCCAGCATCTTCTTTAGAATGCCATCTATGATGGTCTTTCCTTGCGCAATAGTCTTGACCTTCTCTTTAAGGTCATGATAGTTGAGAGGGATCAGCGGCTTGAGGGTGTCGTGCAGGAGTGAGGCTGGAATTCCTTGTAGGAATATGTTGTAGGTTTCTTCGTTTCCCAGCGTGTATCCTGCTTTTCTTGCCAGGCTTTCGAACCTGGTGATGTATTCGTCGTAATCTGACCCCTTCATCCGACAATCTCTGATTTCATTTCTGGCCCGTTGGGCCACTTGGGTATCCTGGAATTGTTGGCTAAATTCCAGAAGGAATTGGTCCCATAGCGCTGGGATATTGTCTTGGGGCATGTGTAGTCTGTCGATCCACTCACCCATGTCTCTGACCCATTGGGCCATGTTTTCTCCCTTGATGAGGGTAAGGGTGAAGGCAATTTTCTTGAAGGGGGAATTGTACCCTGCTATATCTGCGTTCAGGCGTAGATATCCTTTTACTTCTTCGATGAAGTCGTCAGCCTTGGATCTGTCCCCATAAAGACTTGTGGGAGTGCTCCCATGGTTTTCACATCAGCGGCTGCTGCCACCGGTATTTGGGGTGCATTTGGGTCTGGCCCTGCTGGTCCTCCTGGTCCTCCTGGTCCTCCTGGTGGTCCCGACCTCTTGAGGACTTGTCTGAGGACGTTTTGGATATGCTGTGGTGTACTTTGGGTGGTCGTCGATGGTTGTGCAGTGACCGCTGTGGCTGTGGTAGTTTGGGTTGACATGGCTTGCGAAAGACTAGGGATCCTGATTCCTGCTGGTAGGGCGTCGGTTGGTAGTCCCTGGAGTGGAGTGAGGGTTCTGATGGGGAATGCTGAGGGCTTCTCTTCTGTCGGGGTGATCTTGATTCTGTTAAAGGCATTGTCGATTTCTTTAACCGCCTCATCTGACTCTGTGTCCGAAACGACTTCTGGTTCTTCTAATTCCTTGTCAAGAAGCTCGTCCGCTTCTGATCCTTCAGTGTCGTATTCGTGCAGCTGGGGAACTTCTGGCCCTAGGGTGTATCGTCCCTCAGTCCAATGGACTTACTTCCACCTGTCATTGTGGATGCACACCAGCTTTGGGTTGGTCGGCACTTTGCCTTTCGCTGTGATGATGATCTGTATATCCCGATCCATGGGGTTGGCTGGGTGTTCTTTAGAGATGTATCGAACCCTGTGGTTCCTTCTGCCTTCAGTGGCGTCTACCCAATCGAGGGTCGTGGTCTGCAGTGTCCCTTCTGAACTGCTAGCCGTATTGAAAACAAGTTGAGTCTAATGTCACCGCCAAGGGTTTGACAGCAACAATAGCCACACTAAGCCGATGAGCTAGGACTCCAAGTGTCCTAGAAGACTTATAGAGAAGAAGTCGACCTGCAAGTCAATGTCAATGTCTGGGTTACCGCTTGCTGAGCTCCGACTCAGTAGCCACCCGTAGTGAAGTAGAACACTGCTTGTATTGAGACAAGAGACTCAACTTGCCTCTACCAGGCGTAATGAGTCCCCTATATATAGTACAGAGTACTTGAGGGCAGGCCTAGGGCCTGAAGGGGCAGTGCTACCTATTTATACCCGAAACACAGAAAAGAACAATAGTGACCAGTAGCAAAGGTTGCTCAAGAAATCACAAGCCTGATGCACATGAAACAGGGTACACAATATGAAACAGGGTCAGGACACTCTATTTGGCCAGTTCCGCAACTTACAGGGGCGCAATGGTGTTGAACCATCACCCCAGGCCGGTTACAGGCATGCCTTCCCCAAATAATTATTATTTACACTTAAATTCAATATTTATTATTTACAGTACATACCATGACCCCAGCAATCCCTGGCGATCACTGTAAATAATTGGACATCTTCATATTGGGTTGTATTATGTGTTGTGTCAATCCCAATGAACTAGCTGCCAAGGTGCCAGAATGTGTCCAATTGAAATGCGGTTTGAATACACAATATAAAAACATTGTCTTGTATTGCAGAGCCTGGTGGAGGAGGATCTAACTTAGACTTATAGAAGATAGATACATTTTTTTCTTTGAATCTTTCCACCTAAAGTTTGGTGGAAATGGCATCTTTGGGGTGCAGTCTGATGTTTTCTTCCTCAAGCACATGAGCCATTCAATTTACATTGGCAAGTGCAATAAATCAGTCATGGCTGCCACCAGGTGCCAAATTGTGAATAATTTTAATCTATAGATAAGTTAGATCAGGTAATAAGATGGATAAAGATTGCACACAATTTCCTGTGTATCCACCCTCTGGTGCAGCATCGATCTAATCTGATCTTGGACCCCATGCGATAATCAAGTGTAAGCAATGTTTTCCACACCAAGATCATGCCCATGTTCCTCAGCATATCACCCTAGAACGATCGGCATGTGATGATAGCATTTGATCACAATCTGGCAAGCACACCCAGTCTTCTTGCTCTCAATTTTGTGTTGCCAGCCAGGGTGCTTTTTTTTGGTAGTCCTTATTTCCACCAGACACTTGGCATGAGCACACATAAAAGCACTTTTCTAAATACAGCACTCCTCTGTTGACAACGCAGGCAGTGATGAACTCAATGGAGTAAGCAAGCTCCTCCACCCAGTGCCACATGTCAAATTTGGAGACATCTGCCCACTTCATTGGAAAGCTGCCCATATTGTGATCATAATTGAAGCTCCCCTTTCATGTTGAAGTGGTGGGAGTCTTGCCAGTGTTGGGGGCCTTCTTGCATGGGCACTCTGCAGTGCAGGTGCTTGGTCCAGTTATCCCATCGGGGGCCTTGGGGTGCTCGATGGTGTGAGCACTCAGTCCGGTTGTCATTTCAGGGCACACAGCAGATGGAAAAGGGGGCAATGTCATCATTGGTGGGGGATGGGGATGAGCTAGGTTGGAAGTGCATTGGCAGTCCCCTCCCTAGCCACAAATCATTATTCCACAATTTGAGTTTTATTTAATAAATATTTTCAGTATATATTTTAATTAATATTACATTTAAACGACTTGTGGAGAACTCGCGCCAAAGCGTCGGAGCTCGCGCCAAAACGACGGTCTGTCACGCTCGTGGGAATCGAGTGCGAAAAGTCAAAAGCTGTAGCCAACTCTTACTGTCACACAGGTGACCCGGAAGATCCCGAATGTCACGATAAGGTCAACGTCGGTTGCTGATGGGGCCTAAACTGTTCCTGTCTCTCATTTTACTTCGCTCGCTCCTTTCTAAGTGACAAGCTCGTGCACAGTCGCTACCCCCTCCGTTCGTCTTACTCTTGACTGAGGCCGTTCGTGTCCTCATGCTATTAACCCCATCGCCCATTTACTCCATCTTACCAACGATGAAGCCCTGCCGAACGCGCTCGGACACTGCGGCAACACTAGCGGTTACATCGAGCGGAGCCGCGAGCTCAGCTGAGCCCACAGCGCTGACCAGTCACTAGTCACCTCTCACCGCTCTGAAGTACCTTTGCTGCCATCCTTGTGAGATAAATAACACGGATCCCATGATGTTTGGAGCATCATATGCACCATGCCGTGTATTGTCGCGGTATTAAGTGCGTGGAATATAGCCTACTGGCTCACAATGTAACCGGAGATACCTGCGAAGGTTAGGTGCACAGCCAGTCGCGTGTGACCGTCAGGAGATTAAAACGTCAGGAGATTAAAAGAGGGCAGGCGCTGTCCTCGACCGACCACGACATGTCTCTCAGCACCCTCCTCGATCTGTCCAAAATATCCCTCTACCTTTCGCTGGGGTCCATAGCGTTCAACCCTACTGCGTGGAACATCATCGCGAGAAACGGTGAGCCACTCACATCTCCACCCTTCACGGACGGCTGCCCGCCCGCCTTACTGGCTGACTGATTGACTGACCGACGACGTTGCAAGAACACCGCAACAAGACAATCACCCGCCTTTTCGGCGGCAACGCGCATCGGGGCTGTTACTTCCTCGCCGTGTGCATTTTCAGTGCAGGGATGCTGCGTAATTACCTGTGCGTTCCCGCCCTTCCCTTCCTCCCCTCTTTTTTTTCTCAATTTGTCTTTCCACGATCATCTCTTTCTATTTCGTATTCGATTCCCGATTCATCAAATCCGGCTCGGGTACACTCACCCGCCGCGCGCCCAACAGATACTTCCGGGCGCTCCAAGAACAGCCGCGTATACGCCTCCTCCCCGCCTCGCTCGATGCCCTCCTCCCCGCCGCCCTCTTCGCCTTCGGGCAGACCCTCGTCGTTGCTTCGAGCTGGGCGCTTGGTTTCACGGGCAGGTTTCTGGGCGATTATTTCGGCATCCTGATGGATCACCGCGTCGAGGGTTTCCCCTTCAGCATGCTCCGCAATCCCATGTACGTTGGCAGTACGATGTCCTTTGCCGCGACGGTGTTGTGGTGCGTGCGTTTACTCGCGTTGTTGCTGGGGGAGGAGGTACATGGCATGAGGTTGATGTTTCGTTTCTGCAGGTAGGAGCGCCCCATCGGTTTGCTCATCACCCTGCACGTGCATATTGTGTATACAATCGCTCTAAAGTTCGAGGAGTACGTTGCTCATTCTTGTCGTTCTTGCGCGTGCTCCGCTGATGGTGCCAAGGCCGTTCACCGACATGATTTACTCCACCCGGTCAACATCTGCCAAAAAATCCTCCTAATAAGGACCTCTAAAGCTTGCTTAGAACGTTTCTCTGCTTATTTATGACTCTCGATTGTCGTTTCAACCCTCACGCACAGCCTTCACACCTATCGAGAATTTCACTACAATAGTTCATCTATACCAATCGGTAAAACTCGTTAGATCGTTCCTTTGGCTTTTGAGTGCCCACGAGGCATCATCAATCTGTACAAAATTCGTACTTGTCCATCACACCACCCCATAACGTTTTGCAGTTCACAGTAGCCCTCAACCTCGATGCTAACAAAAACGCGCCACTCAACTTCTGTTGTCTACCCACAAAGTAGGTAAACACTAGTCAGGGAGCAAAGCGCGGCACACGCACCTATTGAGGAAATACATCTCCCGCGGCAGTGGCGTGATTGCGCAACATCATTGGGATACGCTCTCCGATGTCGGCGGTGATATTAGCCGCCCACGTCGAACTAGGTCCAAACGCGAAAGGCTGGGGTGTGTCTTCGCAGAACGGCATTGCGAGCAGTTGCAGAGACTCGACGTGGGCGTCATTCATGATCTAACCTCCCGCCCGGTCAGTCGCATATCGCAGAAGGGAGGGAAATCTTGGATAAAGAGACGAACGTGGTTCTCTTCGCTCGGTGAGATAGCCTAGCCTCAAGCTCCAGCGAAGACATTGCTGTGGAGACGTAACCAGTTGTCTACGAATGCGGCGCTGTAGCTACGTGTCGCTCCACAGTCGACCAGTCTTATCTGCCTCGGACACGGACTTGAGCGCTAGAGGAGATCTTGAGGAGAAGAGGGGAGGCACGCCGGACGCGAGAGAGGATGAACGAGAACACGACGCTGAATTTCCTGAGTGCTGAGTGCTGCCGACTGCCGTGTGAGAATGCGGAGACCGGCCCGCTTCCCGTCATCGGCCCAGCCATGGAAATTTTGGCGGCGAACGTACAGATGCCCCTGAGGTAGAAGAAGAGGCACGCCCACGCGAGAGGATGAACAAGAACACGACGCTGAATTTCTTAGGCCTTTTATACGTACTTACACTGTACCTAGTTCGTATATGTCCCAGCAACATCGATATGAAGCATGCGAGGTTCGAGGGCAAAAAGAAAGAGCGAGAAAGGCGATACAGTCGAACGAACGAACGAAGCAAAAGCCCCCCACCTCTAAAGCGTACCCCTGCCACCACTTCTTCCAACTCACCCGCTGACACCCCGCAACCGATGGCCCCTTCTGACATTATCTCCTTCTCCCCATGCCACCGCTCAGCGCTCAGCCCCGATCCTCGCATCGCCGCCACCCAACGCCAGGAACACAAAATGGCGCTGGCCCGCATGAAAGCGAAGCAGAAATGAGGACCGAGCACCCGCCCCAGTTTTTTTTTCCCGCGGCCCCGGCCTGGGTTTTTTGTCTCACTCTCCCGCCACCGTCACTGCCCTAACCCTCGAAATCGCTTCCTGCTTAGTCCACTCTCTTGTCCACGTCTCCGGCCTGTCCCGCTCACCTAGATTGTGTGGAATCCGCTCCCCGAGACCCTTTGCCTCGGTGATGGCCAGCAGTCTCCATTGCGTTTCTACCTTCAGTGCCACAGGCTGCTCAGTTGTCCGGGTCTGGACGGAGCCGAGGTTGGATGCGTGCCGAGGTCTCTGAGTAGATGGTGGACTGCATCTGAATCTCTCTCATACTGTGTGCAGAGGAACAACAAGTCGGATTTTTAAAAAAGGGTCAAGGATACCCCCACGAGAACTAGGTGGAACGTATGAACTTGTGAACACCCGCCATCCATCCCCTAACATATCAGTCTCCCTCTATTGGCTTTTGAGGCTTATATGCATGAGGCTTTGCAGCCTGGCTCACAGGATCCTTATCACTTTTTCTTAATCGCTTGACTTGCCGTCTCACATCCTGACCGTGTCAATGTACGCAACTAATTCGAGATGACTGCACTGCTTTGGGACTGGAACTAAGGAAATTTTGGATTTCCGCATTACGCAAGAGGGTGTGCCCGTGAGCACATAATCTTTTATGATACTTGCAGCGATACAAGTCCGTAGAGTGATTTGTGTCCACAGTACCCGAGGATGTACCCCTGATAAGACAATTATGGCCTTCCTGGGGACTTGGGCGGCGATGTAATGATCGCTCGGAAGAGCACATGTCTAGAACATGCCGACATTGATTGTGTTGACCCTGTCGCTGGCTGGCGCGGAATGCCTGTTTACTCTGAAGGCTAATTGTATTCGTTATGCCGAAGATTCAAAGTCTAAATGTTCAGCGACTCTGCTCAGCACCTTCAACCAAATACCAATGGTGTGCGCCCTCCCCGGAGCTACTTCAGATATCGGGGCAAAGGACTATCCTTCCGTGGGTTGCCTAGTCTCTCAGTGTTGGGAAGGTTGCTACTTTCCCTGAGAGATAACGACGCAGCTTACTGTATGTGACACCTGGGCCTTCCAAGTCTGATCACTCATCTGCAAATCTAACTTGAAACTTGAAGCCCGTCTGTGCACAGTTCGTAATATTGGGTCACCATGGCCAAGTGTTTAGGGTGGTTCCCCGAACATTTCATATCACCCCGTACTACTACTAGTGGTAACAACTGATCTAAAGGCTTGGGATTGGTGGTCAATCCCTTGCCTTTTTTTAAAGGCCAAATGCCAACGGAGTTGAACAATCACAGGGCTTAGAGCGTGAACGAGTGAACAGCGGCCATGTATCATCTGCCATATACTCTCCCTCAATCGTGTGTTCACTGTCTCGGTCACAGTATTGAGACCATCAGTTGCGCTTCCCAACTGCCTCAATCCTTCATTGTTAATATATGGGACTACTCAAGCCGGCTACTTTTGTTCTTCGAACGATGACAAATTAGATTTCTGCATTGCGTGAAGAGCTATGCCCGCCAGCACAGAAGACCATAAAAATACAATACAAATCCGTAGTCTGATCTGAAAAAGCGAGAGGGTAATCCCAAAAGCGATCGACCGAGCGACACGTAGACAAGCTCTCCAGGGCTAAGTCCTACTACATTCACAGAATAATGGCAATGCTCAACACATCGTCATACGTAGGGCACGGTGACATGAATAATCACCGCACCTCGGACAGACACTACGCCCCAGTGGACTTGGCGACGTATTCGGAAAGAAATCGAGAAACAATTTCCCCTGATTCCCCTAGCCGTACCTGGGATGGCGTCTCTCCCTCGTCGTTTTGCGCATGCAAATTCGCACCGTGGTCCACTAATAATCGCATGAATTCGAATCGTTGAAATAATGCCGCCAGGTGCAGCGGAGTGTAACCATCGTTCTGCTGGGAATTCACATCTGCGCCGTGATTGAGCAGCAGCTGCCCGATTTCCACATGCCCTTCTATCGCCGCATTGTGCAACGGTGTCCGGTCTCTAATGTGATGGCCTTGAGATCTACTGGAAGATGTTTCAGTAGTACCAATGCAACCTTGACACGTCCTTCGCCGCTGCTACGTGGAGCGGAGTCTTATACCACCGCCCACAGCGTTTACATCTTCAGGATGTTTCGCGACAAGGTGTTCTACCAGAGGATTAAGTCCGAAGCAGCAAGCATAGTACAGGGGGACTGCATCGGGTTTCTCGGGGCGCGTGGTGGGCATGGATCGAGATTGATCCCATTGATCACAGTGATCTTCGTTGTGAATCCAAAGCCAAGTTGAAAAGTGTGGCTTGTCTGCATCAAAGAGATATTCCATCCCGTCCTTGATCCGTGATGACACATTCCCAAACCGGGCATGCTCAGGCCAGTGTTCAGCAGCATAGTGAGCCATCGGAAACCTCTTGATACTGTCGCGGTCAAGCCGATCATCCAATCTGAGGAGAACGCCAAGGCAAGCCTGCGCAAGAATGGTATGTGCAAGCTCGGGTAAAATGTGATAGGGCGAGATATCGGTACTTGACTCAGCAAGACGGTTCGAGGTCAAAAATTCTTTGACAGAGAAGTGGGAAAACTGAACGATCCGCGAATCCCGTCCTTGACTATGACGACTAAACTCGAGCATGATGACATTACTGCTTCTTCTTGATCCTCCCAACGCCAACCCAGATTTAGCTTCGGGATCTCATCAGCGTTGAAATCGAAAGCGAGGACTTCCGCGAGTTCCTCAACTCTAAGTGGGCGAACAGCTACCACCAGGCATTGCAAAAGTCGATGGCATGTCTTTGGTTCGGCTTTCTGATTTCCCTCAGTATGCGCTCGTACGTGCCATCCAGACTTTCTGGCAACTCCTCCAGGATACGCCGCACACTTGGTGGGAAACAGTGTCGTAGGACTTCCAGTTGGCAGAACGCCCACCGGAACCTGTGTCATGTTAAAGGAACGATTCATAAACATATGATGACACCCTTACATTCCTTCTGCCTTTCCAATAGGGTTTTAATAACCAGATCTTTGTCCTCCTCCGCCATCTTCTCATCCTCCGGTCCGAGTGAACGAAAGAGCTGACATAGTCGCCAATATCCTGCTTCTGCCCACTTTCTTCATGAAGGGACACGAGATGTAGAGTTAATGGTTCAAGGACAGCCCGAATGTCAAGTTCAGGCCGGCTGGTAACGCATATATGGACATTTGGGAGGCGAAGGCCAACAAGTTCCTCCACAAGCTCAAGGACCTCCTCTCGCGGAGATGGAACACTAGTTGTAATCGGGCATTCATCGAATGCATCCATGATTATGTAAGTAGGGCGTTGTGCCTGGAGGGTGAGCATTTCTTTGAGACATTCCACCATAGCGCGATCATTGGGCTGATGAATTCCGCGATTGTGTGTAGAATAGAGTTTGGTGAGTATGTCACAACAGGGATCGGACCAAGCAGAGAGCTGAATAAGGAGGGAAGGGAGCAAGTTATGGAGCTTTTGCTTGTTGACATCCCTAAAGTCGAAATAAAAGAACGCCATGGAGGCCTCCCCAGCGTCGCACAGGGTTATGATATTCTGAATAATTGAGGAACTGAGTTGACGGTATGAGTTTCGCAAGAAAGAATCAATTGATGGAGAACAAACCACAAGATACTCTTCCCTGAGCCCGCTACGGAGTCGAAAGACGATCAGGAATTGTAGTGTGGAAAAAGGCTAAGAGAAACCCACGCATTCCATGTATCCACAGGAAGGAACCGGTGGATTTCCATTGGTTGAATATATTTCCTTGAAAGAACCATTGAGCTGTGTCGTTGTGATGAGCTTTGCATGCTATGTTGTGATTTATGGATGGATCTGGAGGAGAAAGCCACTGTAGAAGTCGATCTCGGAGTTGGTTCCCTGTGACAATGTCTCAGCTTTCCGAATGAAGAGCAGTAGGGTCACGAGATCACGAACGGTTCGCCTCGCCTAAGTCGTCACGAACGCCTTGGACCTTGTCGTCGACACCCTGTACCCTGCTGGTAATGTCTTTTACGTTGCTGCTGACCCCTTGCACCTTGTCGTCGACTCCTTCCAGCCTTGAGCCAACACTTTGAATCCTATCATCGACATCTCCAACCTTGTTGCCGACATCTCGCATGTCGCCGCTAATATCTTGTACCCTCTCCTCAACGCTCTTTACCCTATCATCTACAGCCACCACTTGGCCGCTGATGTTATGGGTGACCTTCATCAGCTCCGCAGAGGCCATCCGGGCCTCCTCTTGTGCCAATTTGTCCAACCTTTGTAAACTATCCTCCAGGTCTGTGTTTCCCATCAGCTTCTTGAGATACTTTTCTGAATTAAATATGAGTCAAGAGCGAGAAATCTATGCGGGGTCGACTGACTCAGTCGTCCATATTTCATTTCCTTTGTCGCGAGCGCAACGATGGTTAATACCTCCACCATAATGTCCACAGTTATGGCCGTCATCGCTGTAGTGGGTGGGACTTCGGTATAGATCACAAGCCGAAGAAAGAAGTACTCGATGCGGTTGAATAGATTGATGAGGGTCTCTTGATCAGCCTTGACATCTTTAGCTGCCTGGAAAACATACAAGTCAAAATGGCAGCAAAATAAAAACGAAAAGGCCCGACCAAGAGGAGAACGCCGATTCCCGTAAAAATTGCATTTGCTGGTGGAATACCTGACAGACAAATGTTAGGGCAAAGACTCTCAATAGGTGTGTATCGTGATATTCACCAGCCCGGCACCCCCGGCAAGGGTGGCGGAAAAAGAGTAAAGGACGTTGACCGTTGGAATAAGCCATTTTGTGGATCTTTCATCACCACTCTTAGATGGACCGGATGCGGGAAATTGCCTTTGAAGAAGAGCGAGTATGGTATCGGGTGAATTACAGGATTGAAGCTCAACAGCTAGGGGATGTGAGGTGATGTCTTTGCCGGTTTTCTTCTTGTAAGCTCTGTAAGCAGAGGCGAAAATGGAATCAAGGTTGGAGGATGAGGTAGGGGGACGGGAGTAGTGGGCATTATAGGTCGTGCAGACTGGGAGTTGGTGGGTGATGATGGGTGGGTCGCATCGTGGGTCGCATCGATAAGTAGCCGCCCAAATACACTGCCGTGGGTATATGAGCTGAGCTAAGGATGTACCTTTGACCCGGGGGTCTTCCTGAGAATTATGATCAACTAGAAAGAGGGTCTATACACACTACTAACTGTTTAATAACGCTGAGCTCAATATCAGACATCAGCGCAGTAGCGCGCGCTCCTCCGCCCCGAGACATATCGGGGCAATGCAGTCACCTCATCTCTCAACGTCTTGAAGGTTCTCGCCGCCTTCCTTGGAGATAAATGACACGGATCTTCATGAGGTTCGGAGCGTCATGTACATTATACCCGCCCTTCCGAGTCTGATCAACACTTACAGTGACCCGTCTTTCATTCCTTTTGACCACTGTAATCGTGTATTGTCGCGGTGTCAAGTGCACAGAGGATAGCCTACTGGCTCACAGTAAAATGTAATACCAACGACAATGAAGTTCACAGCCGGTAAAAGGTAAAAACTTGTATGACGGTCAGGAGAGAAATGTACGTAACAGTTAGAGCCTGGGTAGCGCGCTGTAGGAGCGTGATTTTACCACGTCTGCCCTTGACCACGACCTAGCAAGACATGTCTCTCAGCACCCTCCTTGACCTGTCCAAAACGTCCCTATTCCTTTCGTTGGGCTCCATAACGTTCAACCCTACCGCGTGGAATATCGTCGCGAGAAACGGTGAGCCACTCACCTCCACACTTCGCGTCCCGCCTACGCCAGCGCCTGACTGGCAACATTGAAAAGAATACCGCAACAAGACAATCACCCGCCTTTTCGGCGGCAACGCATATCTGGGCTGTTACTTCCTCGCCGCGTGCATTTTCAGTGCAGGGATACTGCGTGACCACCTGTGCGTTCCCCCCCCCCCCCCCCTTACTTTCCCCTCTTCCCCTCTTTCTTTTCTTTTCTTTTCTTCTTTTTTTCTCCGATCCTCGCTTTCTATTCCTTATTCGATTCCCGATTCATCGATCCGGCACGGGTTCACTCACCCGCCGCACGCCCAACAGATACTTCAATGCGCTCCAGGAACAGCCGCGTGTGCGCCTCCTCCCTGCCCCGCTCGATACCCTCCTCCCCGCCGCCCTCTTCGCCTTCGGGCAGACCTTCGTCGTGACCTCGACCTGGGCGCTCGGTGTCACTGGCACGTTCCTGGGCGACTATTTTGGCATCCTGATGGATCACCGCGTTGAGGGTTTCCCCTTCAACGTGCTCCGCGATCCCATGTACGTCGGCAGCACGATGTGCTTCGCCGCCACGGCGTTGTGGTGCGTGCGTTTACTCGTGTTGTTGCTGCGGGAGGGGCACATGGCGTGAGGTTGATGTTTCATTTCTGCAGGTACGAGCGCCCTATTGGCTTGTTCATCACCCTATACGTGTACGTTGTGTATACAATCGCTCTGAAGTTTGAAGGGTACGCTTCTCTTTCTTGTCGTTGCGCGCGCTTTGCTGATGGTGCCAAGGCCGTTCACCGACATGATTTACTCCATGCGGTCAACATCTGCCAAAAAATCGTCCAATAAGCACCTCTAAAGCTTGTTTAGAACGTTTCTTATGACCCGCACCCGTCATTACGACCCTTACGTACAGCCCTCACATCTATCGAGAATCTCACCTACAATACTTCATCTATACTAAACAGTAGAACTCGTTAGAGCGTCCTTTTGGCTTTGAGCGCCCATGTGGCCTCATAAATCCGTAGAAAATTTGTAGTTGTCTATCACACCATCCCACAACTTTTTGCAGTCCACGGTAGCCCGCAACCTCGATGCTAACAAAAACGACCCACTCAACTTTCTGTTTTTTTCACACAAAGTAGGTAAACACTAGTCGGGGAACGAAGCTCGGCACACGCACCTATTGAGGGAGTACGTTTCCCGCGGCGGTGGCGTGAGACGATGGTGCAACATCGTTGGGATGCGCTCTCGGATGTCAGCGGTGATACTGGCCCACGTCGAACCAGGCCCAAATGCGAAAGGCTGCGGAGTGTCTTCCCGGAACGGTATCGCGAGCAGTTGCAGAGACTCGACGTGGGCGTCATTCATGATCTAACCTCCCTCCCCGTCAGTCCAATATCTTAGAAGGGAGGGAAGTCTTGAATAGAGAGACGAACGTCGTTCTCTTCGCCGGTGAGATAGCCTAGCTTTAAGCTCCATCGCAGACATGCTTCCCGATCTTGTTGCGCGGCGGCGAGAAGCAGGCGTAGCCAGTTGTCTATGAATGCAGCGGTGTAGCTACGCGTCGCCCCAAAGTCGACCAGTTCGATCTGCCCCGGGCACGGACAATAAGCGCCTTCCCGTGCAAAGGAAGGGTGAGGAGGTGTGAAAAGAAGAAAGCCCCCTACCACGCGCGTTTTCGCGTTCCAAAGAAAGTTGGACCAGTTCGGGTCCGTCTGCATCTCACGGAAGACGAATAGCTCGTGCAGGCAGAGATCAATCACGCGCGTCGCTATCTTCGTTTCGTGTACCATACCAATCATGTCAGTTTTCGGCGTGCTGGTGCTGGGCCTAGAAAAACGAGAACGCATGCACCTCATTACGGTCCCCTTGAGAGAGACGATGCACTGCGTCTTCGCCGATGCTGGTGCCGTCCACGTGTTCCATCACCAGCACCCGATCCGTACTCCCCTCCCATACCCACGGAACTTTGAAGCGCGCGTCGCCGCCGAGTCTCTCTGGGCTTCTGAAGGAGCGCATACAAGCCGCCTCCCGCGTGTAATCGCATTCGTCCGCCAGTTCCTCCTTCATGACCTATTTCATTGTCATCATCGTCAGCCTCTATTCGCCCGTGCATAATGACGGGACGTGAAATACAGCCAGCGTCTTGTCGAGGAACAGCCCGCGCGGGAGCAGCCGCCCCGCCGTCAACAGTATGCGGATGTAGCTCAGGTCGCTCGCCACGCTCTCCGCTATGTTGGGGAACTGGATTTTCACCGCGACGTGCTCGGGCCGTCCCGTCGGCGAGACGGGCGCCGCGAGCGTGGCACGATGGACCTGCCCGATCGAGGCCGCAGCGAACGGTATGGGATCGAACTCTGTGAAGGAGGAGCGCCACGATGGTCCGAGGGAAGAAGCCATTACGCCCTGGGGAATCGGAAAGTTATCAGTCCGTAAGTTGCTTGATCGTCACCTGAACGCGAGTGTTGTGCATACCTCCATCTGCCAGTTGGGCATGTAGTGCGCGCTGTCCTGCACGCGGCGAAAGACGCGGTCAAGCTCTGGTGGCAGGACGTGTGTATCTGCGAGGTACAATCAACGGGAAGGCTCGTGTAAGAATGGATGTGGGCGCATGAACCTTGGATGCTAAGGAACTGCCCAACTTTCAGTGCCGCGCCACGCATCCGCGTGAGTTTGGATACGAGGCGCATCAAATTTGCCTCAGTCATCATGAGTGAGGATCGGGACTCTGTGGAGTTGGCGGACCCTGTTGAGCGACGCAGGAATTCAGAAGCAGCACCGTAACTGAGGGATGCTGCGAGGCCTGGGACGCCGAAATATAAGCATCAAGAGTCCAGAATCCTGCCGAGAAAAAGCTATGATTGGTACCTCCGTAGTGAAAAAGTCGGCCTATGCGAGAAGAAGGTACCCTGGAAGACTGAAGGTGTCGGGGTGGTTCCGACCTAGGCACAAGCACCTACAACAGATCAGTTTCAGATTCTACAGTGGTCCAGATGGCAGTTGGGGAGTACGTCATGTGGAGGTGGATCTGACTCTGGTGCTGGTATGTGCTGGGACGAAGGCGCATCCATTCCAGATAAGTTGACGTCTGCAGCACGAATGGGGGGATCTGATGTAGGAGGGCTAGCCTCGACAGTTGTAGGGAGGGTGGTTGGCTCGAATGAGGCTGATCCTCCAGCCGTGTCGCCTCGGAGTCGTTGCTCTGATGAAACTGTTTCTGACAGTGAGTGCAGCGGGGTTGCTGCTATTTCGAGCTGCCTGAGCCAGGCTTCGTTCGCGTGAAGAAGGGAGCTTGGTTGGACATGGGTGGGTCCCAGAGAATGAGACTCATCTGCAGGCTTAACTAGCTCCTCGGCGTCCTTTGCTTCCGGTTCTCTCTCATCCACGCTGCGGGCTCGTTCCTTACTCTGTGAGACGCGAATACATCCTACCCGTGTTACCTGCGCGGCCCTATGTTGCAGCGCATGATCGAGAATCACTAGCGCGGAATGCGCGACGGCCAACCAGTTGAATACTGGACCCGGCGGCATACACACCCAAATCTGCGTATATTAGAATAGTGTCAGCTTTGCAACACAGCTTGAAAGTGGGAGCAATTTACACGAGGACTGAGACCGAGATGTGAAAGAACTCGACACTGACGCTGCGGGTCTGCCGAAGGTCACGTGGGCGTCTCAGGTTCCCAAACGTTATGTCATCAAGCAGTAGTCAGGCAACAGCCCGCGACCGTGACGTAGGGCTCAAATTCTTGCGTTCTTTGGCTACTGGACTACTCAACCATCCATATTCTGTGGACGATACCTTATAAGTTGGGGTCATGCTCCCAGAGGTTACAAGAAAGTCTAGTTCAAAGTCCCCGAAGCAGCATCATAGGAATGCCTCGTTCGAAGTTAATCAAAACTCGTCATTGATGAGCTTTACTCTGGGCTGGTCACATGTCTTTCTATCTTCGCCCTCCTTTGGTCTTCTTCTCATCGGTGTCGTTGCTTGGTGGACCAGTGAGAATACTGTACTTGCTTGTATGATGACGGATATGGTCTACGTGTCCTTTCTGACGAGTGCATCTGTGCCTACTGGTCCGAGCCCTGATTGAATTGTAAAGTTTCTGTTTTTCTCTTACAGATGGAATACAGTGGGGATCTTACGAACTCGTGTTTGAGTCTTGCTTTCACTGGTCTCACAGTAATCATGAAATGCTTGGCGCAGAACAACCCCAACCCATTCGTGGCCATGACTCCCTGTATATGGTACTTATTCTCAGGCAAATGTGCTGAGGTTTCAAGCTGTGAGTCTACTTTGCCGGGTTCGTCTATGCATGCACCTGGAATCAGCCGCTGTGCTTAGGTTGGCGACTGCCCCTCGAGCGTCGTACTTTCTGTCGAAGTTCGAGTGAACGGTATCATCGCCTGCATAGCAGAGTTGTCTGCCTCGTATCGATACAAAGAAGGATGGTCTTACATTGACGATACAGGATTGTTGCTATCTATGGGATGTGGGCATTTACAGGGCATCTATGATAAGGGTACAATGGTACTCCAGCAATCATCTAGTGTGCTAGCATGGGAAACGGCCTAACTTGCCTAGCGCCTCACCACCTGACTGTCGTCTTCCGAGCCAAGTCGCCTATATTCGCCGTTCTTTCCTCCGGTCCCGCCGCGACACCGGCGTCCCGGAGATTACTTATGCTGACACTTCCGAGACTAAGGATGCGCGGCTCGCCGATACGATCCTTCAGTGACTCTGCGCGCTGCCGCTGGCTACCCGTCAGTCCAGCCGACGTACGCTTGAAAATGGCACGCAGGCCGCGCAGGGAGGACGAACGTGTGGGCACCACGTCGCTTGTGCCATGTGTGGGGCGTGGAGAGGCGAACTCGTGGACCCGCAGGTTCACCCATGGCGAGGATGAGTATGGAAGCGACACGGAACTAAGGGATGCGATTGTCGCGAGTGGAGAGGAAGATACGCCTGCTGACGTGTTGGGGGGACCATACTTTGCATGGTGGGTGGTACCGCTGCGTCGTGCTGCGTCGATGCCGTGTTGTGTCGTTGAAGGTGATTCAGACAATTTGGTGAGGCCGCCCTTGCGATTTGAGAACACGACAGAGTCCATCTCCACAAGGCGAGATCCGGAAATGATGGGCGACTGATTTATCTATGGTACTAGGTCACTCAATCTGCAGCAACAGGCATTGTGGAGCGTTCACCTCAGGAAGAGGCGAAAGATATCGTGACGCCTGGGGAGTCATTGGAAGATGTGCTTCTCGAAAGTCTGCTTTCTGTTGGTGGTGACGTGTACCATCTGTATGCGGATCTGATGTCGAGGCAGAGGGTACCTCCGATAAGTCCTGTTTCTAACCCAACGATCAGCATCGGCAACTGTTAGAAAAGAGGTTTGTGGTTTCTCACCAGCTTATTCTCCATAGGAGCATTCTTGACCATAGCGTTATCCCTGTGTTGCCAACGCGCCAGGTTCGCAGGTGTTACGTCAATGTAAGGCATCTCCCCATTGGTACTCGCCAAAGTTGGTGCTTGCAAAGTGCTAACAGATGCAGCCGAACTAGAGGGACCTGGAAACAGGAGTTTGTGCAGCTGTTTTCCTGCCGTAGGGTTATCGGCCTCACAAGATGCGACCTCGTCAGGCTGCACAATGGGATGTATGCGCGTAGAGATGTCTAATTTTGCAGCTCCATCCTCGCGACCATCAGCACCAACGGACACGTCGTCGAACATCTCCGTCCATTCGTTGGCGAAGCGGTCGATATCCCCCATGAGCGCCTTGATCCCCGCTGGGACGACGACAGGAGCACCGGCCCCCACCGCGCGCGCATGCGCAGGCTTTTTCCTGATGACCAACGGGCGTGGCGAAGTTTCTCGGAAAGAGGCGCGTGACGGCTGAGCGGCGACTGGGCGTCGGATGGAACGCGGTGCCGTCACGGACGCTGCAGGGGGTGGTGGTGCGGGTACGCGGGTGCGTGTTGGGGGCCGCCGGTTCTCTTTCCCGCTGACGCTACTCGTGAACGCTGATTTCTTCCGCGTGAGTGCGGGCGGACCACCGCCTTCACCGGCGTCACCGGGAGAGCCATTCTCGGCTCGGGAGAGGGTCAAGGCCGTCGACGCTGGGCGCCTGGACGGGTGTCGTGCCGGTGCTGCTGCTGCCGCTGGATCGCGAGTCTCTGGGTCCTGGGGCTGGGCGGAGATCGTGCGTCCCTCTTGGCCCTTAGAACGCTCATGCTTAGCTTCCGTAGACGCGGGTGAAGTTGGATACTGTGTGTCAGCCCTCTTTATCTCCGGACGGGGTGTAACTACGAGGGACGACGCTTCGCTTTGCTCCGATATGGGAGACGACGTCTGCTTCGATGGCCACGGTATCCTCGAAGGCGACCCTGCATGCCGAGAGCCCAACTCGGGCAAGGCGGGGTGCGCGACGCGAGCTTGCGTGGTAGAATTGTTGTTGCAGGAGGTCGCTAGCAGTGGGGATGGAACACGCCGGGCAATCTTAGAGGTATCACCTGATACTGCACGCCTAGAGCTAATACGAGAAGACAGACGAGGTGCAGGAAGCATTGATTTGCGGTGCTGACGGGAACTCGATGACAGGGTCATAAGTGTGGAGACGAGACGAGAAAGGAGCGTTCGCCAGTGATCTAGACAGGCAGAGAGAAAGAGGGCTGTGGTAGATTATTGATAGCGACTGTTGGATTAAAAGGCGACGAAGTTACTGGTGGTGGTGGGTGTACTCGGCTAGGAAGGTATGGATGACTTGCACTAGCCTGTCCAGCGAAAACTTATCTCTTTGCTCAAAATATAAATGTCACACATACATGTCTATGTAAAGTCCGAAGCTAGAAAGTAATATAATGAGATGATCCTTATCTATTTCCTAACTCTGGGACCCTGTGCCATCTTTTTATCTACCTTTTTCAAATGAATCTCATCCTGCTTCTCACTCTTCAATGATCCAGACTCCTTATGCATCTCTTTGGCCTTTTCAAACATCTCCTTTGCAACCCCCAGCTTATACAGCTTCTCATACACCATGCCCAGTCCTTTATAGTCATTTCCTTGTCCAACTTTGTCATCAGCTCTCTGATGAGCTTGCAAGGCCTGCTTGTATAGCTGCTCTGCTCCACTAAGGCTTCCTCTTCTTCTTTCCACATCTCCTAAGCTATTTAAGGCATTTCCTTGACCAATGCTATCATTGGCCCTATTGTAGTTTTCAAGAGCATCTTGAAACATTTTGAATGCATCATTAAGCTGGTTCTGGAAATAATAAATATGCCCAATAGATCTTTGGCAGTTTGCTTGTCCAAGGTTATTATTTGTGGCCTTATATAGGCTCAAAGCTGCATTGTATTTGTTAATGGCTTTGTTGTTGTCTCCATTCCTATGATATATGCCACCTAAGCCTTTAAGGTCATTGGCCTGACCCAGCTTATCAGAAGCCTTCTCATGAGATTGTAAAGCTTGAGTGTAGTGTTCTTCTGCATCTGAAAGCTTGTTCTGCTTTCTATAAAGGTCCCCAAGGTGGCTAAGAGCATTTCCTCTTCCAAGATCATCATTAGCTTGATTATGAAGATGTAGAGCCTTTTTATATGCTTCTTCAGCCTTGGCCAGATTGTCCAACCTCTGATAGATGTCTGCAAGGCTAGACATATCATTAGCCTGACCAACAAGGTCATTGACAGCCTTGTGCAGTTCTAAAGCTTGCTCAAAGCAATCTCTGGCAAGCTTTATGTTGTCCATTCTGAGGTGGATATGGCCAAGCCCTTTCAGGCTATTAGCTTGGCCTAGTTGATCATGATGCTCTTGATGAAGCAGCAAGCTTCTCTGATAGTGAGAGCATGACTCCTCCAAATTGCCAAGCTTTCTGTATGTGTCTCCGAGGTGTGTCAAGGCATTGGCTTGGCCATATGTGCTGTCAGCCTGCACATTGAGGTCATGAGCCCTTTGGTAGTGTGTTTTGGCCTCCTCCATTTTGTCACTCCTATACAGCACGTCTCCGAGATAGCAGTAATCGTTAGCCTGGCCGATAACGTCCTGGGCCTTCTGGTGAACAGCAAGGGCCCGCTGGAACTGCTTTTCAGCAGAGGTCACTTTATCGTCGCTGAGGTATATCGAACCAAGCGATGTTAAGCAATCGCCTAGCGTCTCTTCAGAGAGGCCCTGCACTTGAATGGCACGAGTGATGACCGCATCCGAGAAGTTTCCGATATATGAGCAGAATTGTGTGTAGGCAATGATGGCTTCGACCACGGGCGTGATCTCCGAAGGAGGGGTCCAAGCGAGAGACTTTTGCAGCACAAATTCCATGTTGTTTGCCTCCGTCGTCATCCTCTTGAATAGGTCAGGGCTGAGGTTGTCGTATCCATGAGACGCAAGGGTCACGTAGTAGTCCCTCAACGCTCGTCTGTCTCCCGGGGCGAGAAGTGCATGGTTCTCGCAGTAGAGCCGGACGAGCGAGTTCACCTGGACCCTTTTGTCCGCGGTGCGAACGGCCAGGCTGCGCCCCAAAAGGGTGTCGAGGCTCCGCGAGATATCGGGGATGTCGGGGAACAGACGCCGAAACTCGGGGGAAGGGGAGGCAGGCATTCCGTCGGGCAAAAGGCTGAGGATGCCCAGGAGTCGTCTCGACGACGAGTCCGTGGCCATTCGGCCATTCTCCAGGGAAAGCGCGATGGAGAACTCTAAACTGGACAGTTTGTCCCCTTTCTCCTTCTCCACCACCGCTATATTCTCCTTCTGCCAACGCTCCCAAAGCGTCTCCGCAGTGGACACCTCCGCAAGACTCGCTAAGAGGGTAACGGCGAGTGGTAGACAATCGACAACATCTATGAGCTTCTCGGCCCATTCGTCGCAGGCGCCAGCAAGGCACTCCCAGGTACGCTTCGCAGCGTCGCGACCAAAGTTCGTCAGTGGGGGTAACATGGGTAAGGTCCACGCCGTCTCCTTCGGCCTCTCGCCACCACGCATAGTAACAAGGACAGTAACGGAAGGAAGCGCGGTGATATCCGCAAGCAGAAGCTCGACGGCTCGTCTACCGGGCCCAGGCTGGTCCCAAGTGGACTCAAAATCATCCAGGCATAGTATGCACTCCCCGGCGGCCAGCGCAGAGAGCATGCGGGACTCCAGCCCGACGGAGTAGTTGTCTGACGCCATTCCGGGCTGAAGCAGGGACAGTCGATCGGCGAGCGCGACGAGTAGTGCGTCTCGCGACTTGAGCGACTCGCACGGGATGACGTAGCGCGAGTCGCCGAAGCGGGACACGACTCGCTCCTGCGTGAGCACGGCGTGGGCGAGCGCGGTCTTGCCCACGCCTCCAGGCCCTAATATTGCGACGCGTGCGGGGGATGCGGACGAAAAGATCAAATTCACGATTTTCTCTAGCTCGGCGTCGCGTCCGAAGAAGACTTGCGGCCGGATGGGGTGGGGAAATGGCCTAGATGACCGTCAGAACAGATGAAGAGAAAGGGAGAGATGCAACGAGCACGAACAGGGCTGAGCTGGAGCCCGCTGACGGCTGACGGACACGCGAACCTGGCCGCGTCGATGGCTCGCATAATTGAGGCTGGGGAATGGGCAGGGAGTAAGGAAGCGTTGATTGAGGCCCCTCGATAGTGATGGGAGGTATGGGCATAGGTAATGGTACTGGGACGGGCATCGGCGCAGGCAAGGGCATCATGGGTATAGGCATCGAGACAGGCGTTGACATTGACTGTGCTCTCTCCGAAAAGAGCTGCTGAAATCGGATATCTACCACCATCGCAGCCTGATATCATGATATGACTGAATCACTTTGCCGAACTCGTCTGCAATTCCAGAGAAAAAATTTGCTCACCATGAACCGATCGAATATCCTATTCATCTGTCGGTCGCACCTTTGGATCTCTCTGACCATGTCGTTGCGGGCGAGGCCCCGCTTGAACTGCTCGAATTTTGTCTTTCCTCGGCATTGCGACAGAACTTCGGCTACTCTCACAAACTCGCTGCCAGGAATGAGCGAAGGAGGATAGAAACGAAAAGATGAACACAAACGTACGTTTCAAGTTCCTTTACAATGCTGATAAAGTTCCGCGGAAACGTCGCTTCGTCGCATAGTCCGTGGCGCTGGCACGACGCGCTGAAGTGCCTGACAAGTTCGACGACCTTGACGACGTTATACATGACTTCTTCCCACATCTCCCGATAGAGATCGACTTCCTATAAACAAAAAAACGACTCAGCCAAAGTGCACCTGTATTTTTTTTAAAAAAAGGAAGAGATAACGCACACCCTTGATCCTGATGATCTGCGCGAAGATACTCACGACGGCTCCCATGTAGGGTACACCAGAGGCCATGCTAGCGGCTTCGCTGAGCACGGCGATGGACATCTCGAACGCCCCCATCTTTGTATCTGCTTTTATGGGCCGGAGTATCATGTCTCCCGAAGCTGGGATATCGACACCTACAAACGGCGATGCAGCCGAGTCGGCCGCGGTGAAGTTGGTCAGCAGGGGCCGCGAGAACGTTGATAAGGGAAGGGGGGGGGGTTTACCTGGCGGCGTTCTGGCAGGCGTTGGGGTGGTGTCTGAGGAGCGGGGAGACCTTCGCAAGAGGCCAAGCATCCTGGACGGGTTGGGTGTAGTAGTCATGGTCGTGGCTTCGTGCTCATCAAGGGTCAAAACTTCAGGGTTTAAGTAGAGGTGAGGTGGTGGGCCTGAGCCTGAGATAATGATACGTGCCTGGACCAGTGCCAGTGCCCAGTCACGTTCCCACAACGCACAGCTTTTATCTCTAAACGTGTTTTCGTCAGATATATAAGTCAATTGTAGATTATACACATCTTGCACCGTATAAATAAATACTGCTAGGGTCTGCCAAAGTTGGTTGGTGTTGGAAAACGAGACGTGCTCTATCTCTACTACAGAGAACAAAAGAGAACGAGAGACACATCAATGATATACACAAAGAGCAAGTCTGTCAATGCTTGTCATGTCTGTTCATGATGTGGGAACGTGCGTGCGTAGGTAGCCGGTGCGGGAGAAAGGGAAAGTCCCGAGAAGCGGGGGGAGATTGGCGATGATGAGATGATGAATGCGAGTGTTGCATGCAGGGGAGGCAAAGCAATGAAACGAATCCAATGCTGGAGAAGAGCATGGTAGGCCGCCAGGGACTTGCAATCTCATGCGCGCACGAGCGACGGGCACGAGCAGACTCGGAAGAGGAGGTTGTCGCGTCGCATCGCATCGCAAGAAGCGCGCTAGATCCGCAATTCGCGAAACCCGCGCACGTCCACACGCCCTGTCCCATTGCGCACCCATTCACCGTCCACGTCCGCACGCGGGTCAGCACCTCTGGCCACGGCCACGGCTGCGGCTGTACTGCGAAATCGTCCACCGGGGATCACGATCTTCCCTGCGCCGCCGCGGGGCCGGGGTAAACCCGCCGCCTTGCGCTCCCTCTTCGTCAGCCGCCGTGGGGCGGGGGACGAGACCGGAGGTGGCGACGGCGACGGCGACGGCGAAGAAACGGGACTCAGAGAAGCTGTCTCGGACAGCGCCGGCGTGTCCGTATCGTCCGCATCTGCATCTGCATCCGCATCCCCGTTACCATCGCCATTATCATCTATATCCACATCTACATCAGCGTCCATATCTGCGTCCTCGTCACGCGGCATGGCTGCGAGCCCGCGCACTGTCCCGCGCCGCGTGCGCTTCGCAGCGCTCGTACTCGCCGCAGACACCTCGGATGACCCAGATGATTCATCGAACGAACGTTTCGGAGAACGGTGGTACTCGCGCTCGCGCGCGTATAAACTCGGCGGTAGCGATGTCAGTCCCGGAGGTGATACTGATCGCGAACTTGGGAGAGGAATATCAGCTGGCGTTGGTAGCGCCACCACCGCAGGGACTGCGGTGGACGAAGACGCGGAGTGTCGTAGCGCCCTGGAGCTCCGCCGCGGCCGTGAAAGCGGTTTCGGCCCCGAGACGGGGACAGGGGGAAGCTTGGTAGCAGAGCCTGAGCCTGCACGCGCACGCGCCTTGCTTGTGAGTTTAGAGGATGGTTTAGGAGGGGGTGGAAGATCGTGCCGTGATGCATCTGCAGCGAGCTCGCGCACGTTTGGCAGGCCAGAATGCGGCCCACGGAGGTTGCGGATTGATGAGAAATGTTCCCAATCGTGATAGCTATGGACGGGAAGCGTGAGTGATAAATGACAAACACGGGAGACGAGCGGAAGTGCTCACGCCACGTAGACCGTCGGAGTTTCCGCATCCTGGTCATCGTCGTCATCCTTACAAATTGTGGTCTTATCTGCACGGGTTTTCTCCCTCTCTACACGCCTACTTTCCCGCCGTGCTGCCCGCCTGGACCGATCGTTCATGATAGATTCCCGCTCGACGAAGGTTGTGGCGAGAGAGGATGACGATGATGTAGGTGTTTCCTTCGCAGCTACAGCCGCTGCAGCATCCGAACCGGCAGCCCACTCGATGCGGTAGACGAGGCCCGGTTGGATGACCTTGACATTGCACTTCTTCATGTGTGCGAACGCGGAGAGTTCGAGATGGCCGCCGTAGGTGGCTAAGAAGCCACGTCGTGTCGGCGCTTAAGTAAGCTAATAATAGAACAAAGGGTGGGCTCACCAGGTTGACGCATGAGAGAAAGGTGAACATCTAGTCCGCGCTCATCGTCGACGAAGGGGGCATAACGGACACTGTAAGACTGGATCCAATCACAAATATCCTTGCGTAGCTGGAAGTGGCGAGACTCTGTGCCATACAACTGGTCAGAAAGGGCACGGAAAAGGCAATTCCCGTCGCCGGTTGTGTCGGCCGCGTAGAGCCCGAGCTGACGAAGTTGTTCCGTAAGCTGCTGCGTATTGGCTTCTGGGTCCGAGAGGAGCTAGCAACGGCCAAGAGGGAGACGAGGATAGGATGAAAGGGAACGGAAAGCACGTGAGGGGGTGGGAGAGGGGGGAAGGGGGGGAAAGAAGAAAGAGGGAATGATCAGGATGGTGCTCAAATGAAAAAAGTGACGATATGATACTCACCTTGCCCTTGCTAGAGCGAGTCGTGCGCGAGCGCACTGAAAGCACGTTGGCGCCATCAGTAACCATGCCCAAAACCCCTCAAAAAGACAACCAGACCGGGCACAAGAAAGAGTCAAACATACATGGTAATACAGCCTTTGAGCCACGCCTGTGACTCCTAGGAGGGCCCATGTAGAGAGACAAAGGGAAATAATACGGAATAATGGGATTGTTGCGTGTTGACTCTGCCGGGGTTGGGGCTTTGCTCACTTGAACAGACTGACTGGCCCCTCTTTCGGGGTCCGTCTCCCTATAAACTGGACCCCAGATACTCTGCATTGCCCCCTACGCTACGCCGTCCCACGCTGCTCAGTCCGTCATGCACGTCACGGTCTAGTCGATACGCAGCAGCAAAAGCTTTTGTCTCTGCTTGCACCTCTTTCCGACAGATATATAAGTCACACCCTGACACGTGCATTCATTAACCATGGTTGTTGTCGACGAGAAGACGATCCTTCCTCCTCCACCCGCCTACAGCCTCCACCGGACGAACCAGCCAGTCTCCCATGTCCCCGAACCTCTTCATCCACCTCCATTCCCAGCTTCCTCTCGTAAGTTGGCTGGCCTTTCTGATCTGCCTTCACACCTGCTGCTGCACGTCGTACATCGGACGTTCCCACGGCCATCAGACAAGGGTTACAACGAGCGAGAGAAGCAGAGCAAGACTCTCCATTGGGTCACTATGTCTCTGAGGCTCGTTAACCACACGTTCTATACAGGTATGCCACTTTTTTTCACCACCTCCCCGATCATCCCACATACCGTACACCCACTTCTCTCGTACCTCATATACCCTCGTCTACCCTCCAATTCAAAAACTAAGCATACAAATATCGTCTAGCCTGTATGCACGTGCTCCGCTCCACCTATCTGCCCTCTTACGCCTCCCTCGTCCGGCACCCCTACACCTCCGATCCCTTCCCACTCTCCCAGACCCCATCCTCATCCCCATCATCCTGTGACCCGTGCACGCCGCTCAACCGGAGCCGCGAAACGGCCGTGCTGGACCTGTTCATTGCGCTCAAGGTGCACGATGACCTCTGGGCGGACGAGTCTGCGCTGCATCTCGGCCAGCCGGAGGCCTTTCGCGACCTCTTTGACCTCATGCAGCCCCGCGCACGCCTCGAAGACCTCCTCTGTGCGTACCTCGCTCCCACGCACCTCGACTTCACCGCGTATGGCATCACGTTCGCTCCGAGGCGCGTCGGCATCGTCGGTCCCTCGCGCCGGACGATCGTCGAAGTCGAGCGGACTAAGGACGAGAAACTCGAGGTGGCGGCTAAGCGCCTCGCCAGGGAACTCAAAGAATACCTACCAGCGAGGCGATGACATCTATACAGTATTCATGCTTACGAAAAAATATGCCTTTTTTTCTTCTGCGAACTGCTGATATTATTGTACGTGTATCTGTTGTACCCCTTTGATTTCCTCTGTAAATTCACGATGTCAGTGACAAACGCCCCTTGGAGTTGTTGTTAAAAAAACAATATGATGGCATTTGACTGCACAAGGTAACACGATGAAAAGTCTAAAGTCTGCAATTTCTTGTGCTACAATCTCTTAGCGATGCCACCAGAACCACTTCTGCTGGTTCACGGCCCGGTGCGCGTATGATAATAGACCCCAGTCGTCCGTCAATATACGGGCCCATTCATAAATCATGGGAATTATTCATCTTTCACCCATGTTTCATAACCATGATCGGTCGTACTCCCACGCCGTGGAGTCGGGCTGTGATCCCACACTTCGTGAGTAATAAAAGCCACTGTCAGATGAACTTGTAACAGAATCATTTATTTTTCTCATCGTCGTCCATGCACAGCTTTTGATACAGCTTTTGATATCTCCATTTAAGAAGCCTTTCGATCGATGCTTCTTCATTGTCATCTAGCGCTGCGAAGGGAACGGCCTCCGATCACTTTTCGAAGATCTGGAAGAACTGGGGTTGATATATACCGTTGGGTGATAATTGGGCACGGCACACTCGAAAATAAATTTTAACGATCAGAACATCGATCGGGCCCTTCGGAAGCGTCCATAAGTTTACCAGCAACCCCCACGATCTAGATATTGAGACAGGGGTTACCCGCCAGAGCGGAAGCGGCCTAAAGAAACCACCGACAGTGCACCCGATGTCCGCAGCCGCAATGCAGCCGTGAACGAGTCACGAGTCAACAACAGCACCCCACGGGGGAGGTCCGCAGCTCGTAACAAAAAGTCTCCGCGTGCAACAAGTCTCCGCGTGCGTGCTGCCACCCGTACCAACCGGGTGGACCTTTTGAGAGACTAAAGACGGTTCTGTGCGTTGACAATGCATGAAGTTGGTTCAACCGCATTTTGTCAAGTGCTGACTTCTCACTGGCAGCCACCTACAAAAACGATTCACAGTAGGGGGGGGCGCAGTACTCTACTCATGGATAGAGGCTCGCAGCTATCGTATCGTGTCTGGAACGATAACTGGGTGTTTGTGTCAAGGACCGAGCCACTGGACCGAAAGCCACTGCCCTTTCCCTTTCGGCGACCTCGGTTGGTTTGGAGTCGGAATAACTGAGTTCCAACCAGGGCTTGATGACTGGCCGATAACGACCAAGGAAGCCTAGTTCACCGCTACTCTGTGTTGAGACTAGGCCTGTGTTGAGACTAGGCCATTCGAGTTGCAAAAGTAGCTCAAGTCCCGAGTCGCGACTTTTATGTTACACCTGTACCCGTTGTACGTAGACCGCGTGCCTCGCACAAGGATGGCAAACTAGATGATTGCCGTACAGTTCCCCTATTTTTATTTTTTTTGGCGGTTGCCCCGGAGGCATGGCATGGGCTAGGACACATTCCCGGCCGTGACCAGCATTGGTTCTCTCCGCGGTGATGCGGGGATGGTCATCGGTCATCAACCGGTCAAGGTCAAGGCAAGTGCCACAATCACGTGCACTAGTACCCGCAAATGACTGCCTGTGACAATGCTGTGCCCAGAAGGGGTTCTTGGGTCCTTATTCTCGACGTACCTACGCACGCGACGGCCTGGCTTGGCTAGAACATGCATGCGAACTCCCAGAGTCACGATGCACCCTTGTTGCATGCGCCTGTCCGCCCCGCTTGCATCCCCCTTCCTGGCTCAATGAGGACGCCCTTCCGCCTACCATCTTCGCCATTGACCAGTCAATCCACCACAGTGAGACCGTCACCGTTCTGCGTGCCCCTCTCCTGCTAATGACGAACCCCCCAACGAACCCGCCCGCCCCCCCCCCCCCCATTACCTGGGGTAACCTCTCAACCTAGCCGCAGGGCCTTTCGGCGAGGCTGCTTCTGACCTCCGCACTTTTTTAACCCCTTCGATGTGGCGAGAAGCGGCACCCCCATTTACTCCAGTGCAATCCATACGATTTTGTAGTGTAGTCCTCTCAGTCCTCAAGTTTTGCCTTTTGGATCGCCAACGCTAGCCTTCTCGAGGGGCCGAAGCTGGCACCTGGTCTCGCATGGATATGAATGATCATGGTCCCACGTGTCTGGTGCTAACCTCGATGCATCCCCACTATCCTGTTCTCCCCTTTTCGTTTGGGGGAGGAGGGATGGGCTAGAAAGGACGTCATATCCGTAAGCACCGACTTTAGGAGTCAATTGGGTTGTTTACCGTACGTACATCGTGGAGCCCGAGTGCCTCGGGCATGCAGATGATGGAGCACATTCCGCATGCTACGGTAAGCTATGTTATTTAGACGAATAGGCACATGGTAGATTAGCGTTCCCGATTATGACACCTCGAGGACGTGCATGTGCGACTCATCGTAAATGATCAGGCATCTCGATCTGGTATGCCAGCGGTGGATTAGTGGCATAAAGTCACCGTCAATAAGCGCACCCTCCAGGTCGCCACTACAAGCGATTGCGAGTTCTCAACAATGTCAAGTCTAGATGATCAGATCAAGGGATGACATTATGCAGTGTTGTATAGCAAGGAACGGCACGAGATGGGATATATATGGGAATATGCGCTCAAGATAAAACAAAAACAACAAAAGTTGGCGAGTAGCGGACACACCGCCAGTATCGGTCCGTCCGCGATCCTCTCCGTTGTTGTCACGAATTTTGGTCGCGGGTCGTTGGGCCCGCGGAAAAAGAAACGCGCTCTGGATATCCGAGTTTGCACTCAGCAACTTGAGATGGGGAAGTACTTTGCTCGCCGTTTGCGCACGTGCGTCCTCAGCAGCTGGTGCGACTCGGACACGTCGGATTAGGACTGTGCATCGCGGTGCTCCTTCCACCCATCCACAAACCCATCCTCCGCTTGCCTCCTCTTTGCCGCCTTGTTCCTCGTCGCGACCCAATCTTTCCAATGGCCGCGCCCACCACGCGTCCCAACTCGTTGATCGCCCATCTTTTCCCGACCGTCCGCGTCAACGACAATGCCCGAAGCTCTCGGACCCGAACCTGAACTCAAGCCCGAGACGACGCCCTCAGGCTGCTGCTCCTCCCCACCAGTCCCAAACCCAAGCCCGCCCCACTCGTCCTCAACATGCGCCTCCTTGCCTTCTTCCTCCGCATTCGCCCACTGCCATAGCTGATTCGTGTGCACGGCCGGGTGGCGCGACAGCGACACGTACAGCGTCTCGCCGCCGGGTCCTGCGCGGCCGTCCAGCTTTCGGAGCCCCGCGCGCGCGTGGTCTATGGATCGGAAATGTAGCATCGCACCGCGGGGATTTGAGCGGTCCTCTCCGCGGAATGGTGGCACTGTGGTGTTGTACTGTGGGTTAGTAAGGTGGTTTGGGAGTGTAGGGAACAGAAGACGTGCAAACTGTCGCCGCGACCATGTTGGGAATGTCGTACGCCCACTGCCACAGCGCTGGCCAGCTACTGGACGCAGGCCACCCGGAGATGTACACGACGCAGTATGCGGGCCCGATGTAGAATACCCAAGGCGCAAAGTCAACGTTGAGCAGACGTTGCGCGTAACGGAAACCGTGCTGCGCGCCCTGACGTGCAGCACGCAACGCCTCTTCCGTGCTTGCAAACTCGACGTGCGCGAACCCATTCAAGGCTATGCTCATGTAAGTCAGTAATGAGGGCATAGGTGGAAAGTGGGGGGAGACGTACATGTACGGACTTCAACGACACAACCGAGCCGGCTCCAGAAGTTTGTAAGAGCTACGCGAGAGATATTAAGAGGCAACCGGCCGATCCAGAGGACACGCGATGGTCCGTATAAGCCCCTCCACCTGGGCACTGTCTGTTTGAGCTCCTCGACGATAGCCCTAGACGTTGCGAGGTCAAGCTCTTTCCCAAGCTCTGGAGAGTGCCCCGAGGGCCCAGGTGACAAGCTGTACGGACGGTTCACGGTGCGTTCGAGGCGTAAACTCTTCCCTCGAAGGGTGATGGGAACGCGTTTGTGGACACGCAAGATCTCCGCTACACGATCATCGCTCGAATAAAAGAAATACGCGTATTTTGACCCGGGGCCTGTGAGTCGGCTCAGAAAAACCTGTTCAAGAGAAAGGGAGGGACCATACGCATGACAAATCGCTCGTATTTTCCAAGTGGCGCCAGTGCCTCCAACAGTTCCTCTTTGGTCGTGTCGGGAGGGAAGTCGGACACAAAGATCGCTCCGTCGCTATTGTCCTGCTCGGTCTGGGAATAAGAAGAGCTCATGGGCCGCCACGCAGTATCCGCGCCGGTTCCATCCTCCCTGTTGACGCTGACGCCTGCCCCGCGAGCGTGTTTCCGAGATACGACGATCTCCTCCCCTCGCACACGGAGCGGCTGCTCTGCGTAAGCATGCAAGGTGCGCTTAACGCAGTGCACGTCCACGAAAACGACCTCCGCACGCCTTCCTCCTGGCTGCACGATGATGCGCCTCACCTCGCCGAAATGCTGGAAGATGGGGCGGATGTCGGCCTTGCTGGTGTCCGGGGGAAGACCCGTGAGCACGATGGTCACCGGGAAGTCCGCCTCGGTGGCCTCTCCTTGCTCCTGGGAGGATTGAGGTTCTAGGACGGGAGTGACTGGGAGTAGGCTCGGTGGGAAGGCTGGTGGGATAAGGAGAGGCCGCAGTGGGCGTATGCGGGTGTGGGTGCGCGAGCTGGTCGCCTGAGTAGGGTTTGCGTTGTCTTGAGTATCACCTGCCAAATCGTGATGCGCAGAGTTTCCCTCTGGAAGTACATCATCGGCTTGAGGGGTAGACGACGACACTCTGGGGGACTCGGGATTCTGGGAATTGTCGAGTCGCGACTTTTCTTCTTCACTCAGGGCGAGGGACGTGGAGAATGCCTGCCAGGGGATTGGATCTCGATGGTCCTGCAATGGTCGAAAGAGTGAATGAGAAAGCCATTGGCGGTGGCCAAGACAGAGACGATGGCTGGTGATGGCACGTTGTAACATTGGGCCGCTGTTTGTATGTTCGGACGCGCGCGCTGTGCCAAGCTTCCATAAGCGCGTTCTACCGCCCGCTATACTGACTACATTTTTCTTTTCAGAAGCTGGAATAGCAACCACTTATAATCTTCATCGATACGGCGTCACCATGAGCCTAACCACAGGCCAGAGACTGGCTTGCTTTCATTGCTGGTACCAAATGATAAAGGGATACAGACCATGGCCATGGTCACTGCGGGGATGGGAAGACTTGCATCACGCTCGAAGTTGAAGACGTCCCTTGACATCAATTCCAGACTAAGAGTGTCTAAATCACTCTAAAGTGCTTGCACCACCTTCCATGACAGGAAAAAGATGGCCCATTTGAGGATCGATATCGATGATGTTACATATTATCCGCTCTGCCATATCTTTTTCGTACCGCGTGAAAGTGTCTATAGTGATACGATGCGCAGGTAATCTGTAGCGCGCACAGTGGGCACACTAGGCAACGAGGGGTGGGAACACGAGATGCAGCGGTGTTGACAGGGGTAATGTTAGTATTGAGTTCGAAGGGGTGCGCGCGTGTCAGCGTCTGTACACAAGACAGCAGAGAGTTGACTCAGTACATGCACGCTGATTGCACGAGAACTATAGTCTTTATTTACCTGTACACAAGACAGCAGAGAGTTGACTGTGTCCATGAGCACAGGGGTTGTATGATCTATGAAAGGAAACTTACCTCAGTACACGTGCGCTGATTGCACGAGAACTGAGGTTTACAATTTACTCTACTCGGGTATTTAAGCTGCGGCCAACTGAGCTGCAGCGCTGAGTGAGATGCAGTGGTAATTGTGAGTGTAACACATGGTGAAGCAGCCTCACGTTGAGGTGCACGGAAATGTAAGTCGAGATGTGGTGGCACGTTCATGTGCCAGCACAGTTAGCAAGGTAACGCTAATGCAAATGAAACAACTCATATAGTAAATGAAGTAATGTCTGTAATCGATCGGAAAATATAAAATGATATAGTACTCATCTCATAACTTGTCTCGGGTGCACGTGCCTCAGCCACCCCCTGTCTCACCCCCTATTTCTGGCACTCCCCCGGAGGCGCAACGCAGCCTGAGGCCCAAGACGTGGCAGGCCACCTTCCAGTGCGGGAGCACTTTTGTGAGTATGTCTGCTGTCATGTCATCGGTTGGGCAATACTTGATGTCAATTGCACCATCGGCCACGACCTGACGGATGAAGTGGAAGCGGATGTCGATGTGCTTCGTCTGGGCGTGGTAGTTGTCATCTGTAGCCAATTTAAGGGCTGCCTGGTTGTCGCAATATAGTGTAGTTTTGGAAAGCATGGAGGGGAACAGTTCATTGGTGAGCCGACGCAGCCAGATGCATTCTTTGGCCGCGTGCGTCGCAGCTACGTACTCTGCCTCTGCAGTGGACAGAGTGACTAGTTCTTGCTTGCGTGAGCTCCATGAGATCGCGCCGCCATCAATGAGGAATGCATGGCCGGATATGGCTCGGCGGTGGTCCTGGGACGCTCCGTCAGCATCTGTGTACCCCACCAAGTCATGTTTCTCTCCCCTGTAGGTTAGTGCGTAGTGCCGTGTGCCGGACAGATACCTGAAGACACGCTTTACAGCCTCCCAGTGTGCCTCCCCTGGATTCTCTAGGAACTGAGAGAGTGTCGACACTGCGAAGGTTATGTCTGGGCGCGTGGCAACAGAAGCGTACATGAGGCTCCCAACAGCCTCCCTGTATGGCACCTTGCACATGTGTGCAGCATCTTGCTG